>LBNU01036714.1:37432-60347 GCA_014162995.1 Artemisia annua | reverse complement strand
AACAAGAGAGAGATCGGTTAGGCAAGGAAATAGACGCATACTATTTGAAAACACTTGGGTGATCGGTTAGGACATCCTACTCGTCTGTGCGGTTTTGGTCCGGATAGGCAAGGACGCATACTACTTGGGTGATCGTTAGACACCTATTCTTATGCGGTTTGTCCGGATAGGCAAACGGACCGCATACTACCTCTGGGGTGATCGGTTAGACACCATTCTCTGTCGGTTTGTCCGGCATAGGCAAACGGACCATACTATTTTTTACACTTGGGTGATCGGTTAGGACACCTACTTGGGTAAGTTGCATGTTGACTGATTTTTCTCCTATCACTGCGGAGTGAAGTGGAGGTCATAGAACTGAACTTTATTTTATATGTGAAACGATTGTTCCACACGGCGAAAACCTTGTGTTCCACATTTCCTTTACACTAAATTACTATTTATATAGAACTGTATGAACTCACCAAACCTCGTGTTGACACTTATAGCATGATATGGTTTCAGGTTTAAAGCGATAGCTTGCGTATTGGAGGTATTGGCAAGGCATGACATGGTCATCAGATTGACTTCTGATGTATTGGGACCGGCTTTGTTTCTTTTATGGGCTTATATTTCCACACTGTTTTTGGAACGCTGTAAACGAATTCTTTTGAATATGAAATTTCTATTAACGGTTGAGGTTAAAACCGTTCTTTGTACTTTTGTGTTTGATACAATTTTAGTAAGCACCAAAAACATGTATGCTTCCGCGATTCTCTATTTTTGGGGTGGTTACAGTTATCAATTCTATATCATCTTTCCTTTAAAAATACTTGACACATAAAATGACACAAAAATCTGTAGTTTCCTAGTTTTGACTATACTCACATGCCCTAACAAATCCAAACTCTGACCAAAATAATCTCTCCCATTTCAAGACTTCAATAACATATAAAAAATTTGTTTTCACAGATTACCCAAGTATATACACTAAAAATAATAAGAAAATATTGTACGAGTTCAAAAACTCGTTTTTATGACTCTTTCGAGAGCAAGATGGATATAAATCGTCTTGCACCCTACCTACCTTCAAGAAAACTCCAAGTATGACAAGGTTGAGGAGGGGGCTGAGGTCTAAAGTTCTTCAAGAGTGGGTTTTGGTGATCTTAGGACCAAACACTTGTTATAGAAGAACAAGGTTAGTCATTTTAAGCATAAGACTTGAAAAATATGAAGTTTTTGAGTTGGTGGTAGTGGTGGTGGCCGGATTCTAGAGAGCCAGAGGGAGGAGAGAAAATGTTTTCAAACTCTAGTTTACTATGTAAAAAATGAAGAGGAGGGAGAGGGGCGTGCACATGAAGGAACCTAATGATGATGCATCTTGGAAACAAAAAGACAAAATGTACGATTTACCCCATGGGGTGGCCGGACCCCTAGGTTTTTTTTTACTAAATCTTTTATATAATAAAACAAAACCCTTTTTGGGAATTTTTCATTTTAAAAAAAATGGAACCATACTTTATTTAGTAATAATTTTATTTAAAAAAAAGATTATTTTCTTATTAAGTAACATTTTATATTTATCTATAATACAAATAGAAGATAAATACAAAAAATATTGATAAGATATTTAAAAAAAAGATTATTTTCTTATTAGGTAACATTTTATATTTATCAACAACACAAGTAGAAGATAAATACAAAAAATATAGTTAAGATGCAATTAACAATAGGATTAAAAATTTTAAATAACTATTTCAAAAAATAAGAAAAAAAACCCGCGCGTGCGCGAGCATTATAACTAGTATTATGTATATTAACTTGTGTAATGTGCAGTGTTTAATAAAAGGTGAATGCCAAAAACGTATAACATAAGGTCTAACAATGCAACGTTATTTTTAGCGGACA
Organism: Artemisia annua; assembly: GCA_014162995.1. NCBI lineage: Eukaryota > Viridiplantae > Streptophyta > Magnoliopsida > Asterales > Asteraceae > Artemisia > Artemisia annua. Next base: position 58,460 of record LBNU01036714.1, on the reverse strand, counting down.
TTAAAGTAGTAAATTTGTGTCAAGAACTTATTTTTAAGTATACGTATGACTTTAGTAGTATTATTAGACTCGAGCACGTCGTTGACCGTTAAAGTGTCGCTTTTAACTAAAACCGTAAGTCATAGGCATGATCGTAAGTCAAGGGTTCCTAATTCAAGCACATAGCACATAAATGACCCGATATTTGTAAAACTAAATTAAAAATATAAAGTTAGCCTAAAATGTCAAAAGTTGCTATCGGTTACCAACCTGAAAATAGGCGGTTGTCACACAGTTCAACTAGGAATCCGTTGGTCCAGAATCGCCCGGCTAAACCAGAGAACACTATAAAAACCCCACTAAAAACTGGAAACTGTTTGGAGAACCATTTCGTTGTCCGGTCCTACTTTAAAAATCATGTATACGGCGATAAAAATAAAAGTGTTACTAATTGTATAAGTTTTTTCTATGTGATTAATTTGTACAATAAGTATAATAACATGTACTTTTTTTTTTAATTATTATTATTATTTTTTTCTTACATTAAATGAAGGGTTGAAAAGTTAAATAGTTGGATATTTGTTGTATTAGATGGTTGCCTAATAGCTTAGTTAGTTGTATGTATTTAAGTTTAATAAGAGATGTCCTACCTTTGACGTTATTAATTGTATTCTTTAATTTAAGTTTAAGAATAGATGTCTTATATTTAGCTTTATTACTTATTTATAGCCTCATTTTCCTATAATTACTGTTTTATAAATCTTGGGGTGAGAAACATGCAACTGTTTTATGCAAACCACTTTGTGAACAATTGCTCGTGTGCAATACTACTTTTACGCTTACCCTTTGGGTGATCGGTTAGACACCTACTCTCTGTGCTGTTTGACCGGTTAGGCAAATAGACGCATACTATTTGAAACACTTGGGTGATCGGTTAGACACCTACTCTCTGTGCGGTTTGTCCGGATAGGCAAACGGACGCATACTACTTGGGTGATCGGTTAGACACCTATTCTCTATGCGGTTTGTCCGGATAGGCAAACGGACGCATACTACTTGGGTGATCGGTTAGACACCTATTCTCTGTGCGGTTTGTCCGGTTAGGCAAACGGACGCATACTACTTGGGTGATCGGTTAGACACCTACTTGGGTAAGTTGCATTTGACTGATTTTTCTCCTATCACTGCGAGTGAAGCGGAGGTCACTAGAACTGAACTTTATTTTATATGTGAATGATTTTCACACGCGAAAACCTTGTGTTCCACATTTCCTTTACACTAAATTACTATTTATATAAACTTATGAACTCACCAACCTCGTGTTGACACTTTAGCATATATTTTCAGGTTTAAAGCGATAGCTTGCTATTGGAGGTATTGGCAAGGCATGGCATGGTCATAGATGACTCTGATGTATTTGGGACCGCTTTGTTTCTTTTATGGGCTTATATTTCCACACTGTTTTTGGAACGTTGTAAACGAAATTCTTTTGAATATGAAATTTCTATTAAACGGTTGAGGTAAAACCGTTCTTTGTACTTTGTGTTGTGATACCAATTTAGTAGCACCCAAACATGTATGCTTCCGCGATTCTCTATTTTTGGGGGTGTTACAGTTATCATTCTATAATCATCTTTCTTGTAAAAATACTTTGACACATAAAATGACCACAAAAATCGTATTTTTCCTAGTTTTTGACTATACTACATGCCTAACAAATCCACAACTCTGACCAAAATAATCCCTCCTCCATTCAAGACTTCAATAACATATAAAAATATTTGTTTTCACAGATTACCCAAGTATATACACTAAAAATAATAAGAAAATATTGTACGAGTTCAAAAACTCGTTTTTATGACTCTTTCGAGAGCAAGATGGATATAAATCGTCTTGCACCCTACCTACCTTCAAGAAAACTCCAAGTATGACAAGGTTGAGGAGGGGGCTGAGGTCTAAAGTTCTTCAAGAGTGGGTTTTGGTGATCTTAGGACCAAACACTTGTTATAGAAGAACAAGGTTAGTCCTTTTAAGCATAAGACTTGAAAAATATGAAGTTTTTGAGTTGGTGGTAGTGGTGGTGGCCGGATTCTAGAGAGCCAGAGGGAGGAGAGAAAATGTTTTCAAACTCTAGTTTACTATGTAAAAAATGAAGAGGAGGGAGAGGGGCGTGCACATGAAGGAACCTAATGATGATGCATCTTGGAAACAAAAAGACAAAATGTACGATTTACCCCATGGGGTGGCCGGACCCCTAGGTTTTTTTTTACTAAATCTTTTATATAATAAAACAAAACCCTTTTTGGGAATTTTTCATTTTAAAAAAAATGGAACCATACTTTATTTAGTAATAATTTTATTTAAAAAAAAAGATTATTTTCTTATTAAGTAACATTTTATATTTATCCATAACACAAATAGAAGATAAATACAAAAAATATTGATAAGATATTTAAAAAAAAGATTATTTTCTTATTAGGTAACATTTTATATTTATCAACAACACAAGTAAAAGATAAATACAAAAAATATAGTTAAGATGCAATTAACAATAGGATTAAAAATTTTAAATAACTATTTCAAAAAATTAGAAAAATAGTATTATGTATATTAACTTGTGTAATGTGCAGTGTTTAATAAAAGGTGAATGCCAAAAACGTATAACATAAGGTCTAACAATGCAACGTTATTTTTAGCGGACATTAAAGTAGTAAATTTGTGTCAAGAACTTATCTTTAAGTATACGTATGACTTTAGTAGTATTATTAGACTCGAGCACGTCGTTGACCGTTAAAGCGTCGCTTTTAACTAAAACCGTAAGTCATAGGCATGATCGTAAGTCAAGGGTTCCTAATTCAAGCACATAGCACATAAATGACCCGATATTTGTAAAACTAAATTAAAAATATAAAGTTAGCCTAAAATGTCAAAAGTTGCTATCGGTTACCAACCTGAAAATAGGCGGTTGTCACACAGTTCAACTAGGAATCCGTTGGTCCAGAATCGCCCGGCTAAACCGGAGAACACCATAAAAACCCCACTAAAAACTGGAAACTGTTTGGAGAACCATTTCGTTGTCCGGTCCTACTTTAAAAATCATGTATACGGCGATAAAAATAAAAGTGTTACTAATTGTATAAGTTTTTTCTATGTGATTAATTTGTACAATAAGTATAATAACATGTACTTTTTTTTTTAATTATTATTATTAATTTTTTTTTCTTACATTAAATGAAGGGTTGAAAAGTTAAATAGTTGGATATTTGTTGTATTAGATGGTTGCCTAATAGCTTAGTTAGTTGTATGTATTTAAGTTTAATAAGAGATGTCCTACCTTTGACGTTATTAATTGTATTCTTTAATTTAAGTTTAAGAATAGATGTCGTATATTTAGCTTTATTACTTGTATTCATTAATTTTTAGTTTAAGAATAGATGTTGTACAGTTAGCTTTATTACTTGTATTCTTTAATTTACATACTTTTTAGTATCATTGTCACATTACTAATTTAATATTGTTGATTATGAATAAAAAAACAAAAAATGAAAGGTACAATATGAAGTAGAGGTGGAATGAACTAGAAAGTCAAATATCTTACCATGTATAAACCTATCAATGTGATTTCATTTTTTCATTTCATACTTTTCTACCAAACATTTTTCACTAATTTTCTATATACCTATAAAACCATTCCCTGATTTCCATTACCATATACCAAACGCACACGGAATGTTAAAATATTGATTTGTGCATTATGCTCAACTAGTAGGGTACCTGCACGTTGCGGCGGCGTGTACTTTAAAATAAATGTTAATGGTACCAAATATCTAGTAGTGTGTCCGCATGTCTGTCATGGACAAATAATCAGTATATCAAATGCTTAACGATATTATATAAAGTGTAACAACCAAAAAAATACATTCACTGATGAGACAAAAAATTCATATACTAAACTATTTTACAAAATATATATACACCATATTGAAAATCCTAAACACATGTATATTTTACTATTTATGGAGAACTTCTTGATACATAACGTTTGACGTGTACACTCAGTCTTGATCTAAAGGCAAAAGGTGGTGGCTAGCAGCTGTAGGCTAGCAGTTGTACTTGCTGGTCTTTTAAGTTGCGTGGGTTATGTTTTATTGCTGGTCTCTTTAAGTGCTTGGATTATTAGATTTTAACAATAGATGATTTGTAGCTTGCTTAGATTGTATCATGTGTTAAAATGGTTGTACTTTTGAGTGAGGGGGTGATTTAAGAAAATTATTAATTGTATGTGTTGCATGTATTTGTGTTTTAAAAAAAGTTGTAAATATTGCTTTCTTACTTGTAATGCTTAAAAGTATTTAACTATTCATAAGCCCCTATAAGCCCCATTTTAAGGGCTTCGCTTCTGGAGGCTTGTGGCTTATTTTATAAGCCATTAGCCTTTATAAGCCTCAGGGGCGGACCCAAGTATGGATTTTGGGGGGGCGGTGCCCTCCACGACTCGACGAAAAAGTTCAGATTTTAGTGTAAAAAAAATTTTTTTTGGGACCTTTTTATTAAAGTGCACCCCTCAAAAAAATCAAATTGCCCCCCACCTCGAAGCCAAAAATGTAAAAACTTTAGTTTTTAGTGTAAAAAAATAAGAATTATGACCTTTTTATTAAAGTGGATCACAAATTTTATCAAAAAAAAAAATTTTGCCCCCCGCCTTGAAAAATCCTGGGTCCGCCACTGATAAGCCTGTGTGACAAACGAGACTTATTTTATAAGCCGGCTTATTTTAAAACGCCAAGCCCCGTTAAGCCTCTTGCCAAACATAGCTTTATATTTCACTTGTTATAGCTCTCAATCAAGAAAATGACCACCAAACAAGAAAAAAGGCAAGATGATCGTTGTATAAAACCTCAAAGGGATTACATTTGATTGTGTTGTGTTATAATAGAATTGTAATTATAACACTAGAGGATGCATGTCTCTGTAGTAAAATAGCTTAGAGAATGATCGGCAACTAAGTTAGTATGACCTTTTGGCCGACCCAACGATATTAGGTCTAATAAGTCCTCGCAAGCTAAAGAGAAGTAATGTTCATGCAACTCGGGTAACTTATAGCCTGTCACACTACTTGGATCTTAGCTTTAACTATTGAATTTCTTTTCTAAATTCTTCTTCCTTCTTATTTTCTTTTTCATTCTTTTTCTTCTTTGTCTTCAGAGTGTATTTTTAATTAGATGTAGTGCTTATCTACATTTGACATATCATTGTCAAAGTTGAAATAGTTCAAAATCATTATTATTTCGTGTTTGCGTATGTAAATCTTTGAATCTCCTTACGAAATGTTTCATGTGACAGCATATTTAGTTGAGTTTCAGTTGGTTAAAATTGCATTCTTTAAGTATGCATTCTTTAAGTCATTTGTAGACCTTCTCTTAACTAATCAGCAATAATCATTGAAAATTTTGTCATGGCAGTACTTGATTATCGTTATAACGTCGCATCTACTACATCTGTTGCAAAATTAGAGTCTGGTCAGAAAACATACAAAATCGCTTTATATAGATGTAACATTATTGTTTCACACATTTCACTCGAGCACACAATGTATACATGCAAAATAATACTACAAAGAGCTTTTGTTAAAACAAACATGTAATATATAGATATAGTGAGTTCCTAATGAACCATTATCATATGCTTTGTTCTTTGTTGGGAAGTTTCCTGCTGACTTGTCTCTCTCAGTAATCACCTAATCTCTCTCTTTTGGTGACGTTGATTTTGGACTAGAAGACTTACCGCCGGTTATTGCCTTCTTCACCTTGGCGATTGAATGCTTGACCTTTGAACCAACACCTGACAATATATTATGGGATTTCTTGTGAACCTTGACTTCCATATCTTTTGATGCTTCTACCATAACTGGAGTTTCAGAGCATAAACCCGAATTTTCATTATCTTCGTTATCCTCTTGTTCTTCATTCTCTTCGTCTGTAATTCCACTGTCAGCAATTTCTTCTTTTGTTGGAGCTGCTGACTCAGACTTAACTTCTACATCACTCATTTTCCCACCTTCTTTTGTGACTTCACTGCTACGTTGTGGTTCGCTGCCTGGAGCCTTAACAGCTTTCAAATCTTCTGGCTCTGGAATTAACAACTTTGCAGTTGGCTCCCCTTGCGCATGTGACGCATCTACATTTTGAGCTGATATTTTACTCTCTATGCTCTCATTTTGAGGTGGTTTAGCTGAAATTTCATTTTTTGGTATTTCAGTCTTTATTTGACTTATAACATCACCTGTTACACCTTTATGTGAAATATCCAAGTCCTCTGTAGCTACAGTATTCACAGGTGTGTCAAGTTCCAACGGTTCCTACAAAGATTACAATTGTATTAGTTTATAAGGTCATTTGTTACATAGTTGTGACCTTGTTTATCTTAAAAGCCTTGTTTTCTGATTATGCAATTTATGATGATGATGTTACCTGCTTGATTCCAGAAACCTCTTCTGTAGTTTTTCCTTTGTCGCATGTTGACCCAAGATTCATTTTTTCATCCGTTGCATCGATAGAAGATGGAACCTCAAGGTCCGCACTTCTAACTTCAAGATTCCTTGAAGTAAAGTTAGGAACTGGCACATCCATGTCAGACTGCAACTCTACATCTGAACTTTTCACCTGTTTAAGAGCAAATATATATGACAATATGATAAACAGAATTGAACATGCATGATGTAGTTGAAGGAAGTTTCATACATCTTCGATGTGAATTGTAGCATCTATTCTTTTATCCGCTTCGTTTATCTGTTCTGTTTGATTTTCATGGTTAACGGATGGCAACGTTGCTTCTGAGTTGAGATACTGTGGTTCAATATCCGAGCAATCTGCATTAACTACATTGAAAATTGCTACTTTTGTTGTATGATCAACATCATTTTGAGCATCCTTTACAGGAGCTTCCTCAGATTGTTCCCTCTCTTCGGATAGTAGAACGGGTGAATCTTCGGTTTTTTTGTCAACTGATGTTTGTTGTGAACCACTATGCGTGAGTTGCACTTCCTCCTTGATCTCAACATCTGATTTAGTACTGGAGATATGTTCTTGAGGCTGTACCTCTTCTCCCTCTTTATTCAGCATATCCCCGATACCATTCTGTTTTCCTTCATCGGATTCAGAACTCAGATTGGGAGCTTGAAGGATTGCATCTTTTTCTTTAATCTCGTCTTCAATCTTCTCAGTGGTGGTTGCAAGATCTGAATCATGTTTCACTAGAAGAATCGTGGGGGAAGCTTCTGTGCTCTCAGTTACTATTTCAGTGGCTTCAGATGTAGATTCACAAACTTCAGTTGGCTTTTCAACCGTCCGTTTTGGATCTAAGGTATCTTCGGTTGGCTTTTCAACCTGTTCAGTCCATTTAATATTTAGTTTATGATCATATTTTAAGCTTATAATAAAATGGATTTTAACTAATGTCAAAGGGGAAGTAAATTGTCATCTGACCTTTGAATCCTTTTCTTCTGTAGTTAAGTCCCTACTCAGCTCTCCTTCGCTTTTAAGATGTGCTTGCTTGATATTATCCTCTTTTGTATCTGGTGCACTTGAAATACATTCACTGATTGTCTTCTCTTCCTCCACATTGCTTACATCCGTATGCTCAGGTGTTGCTAACATAATGCAATTCTCTTTGTCTTCTGAAGCCACGATTACTTCACTAACAGATTCAAGAGACTGTGTGGGTGGTGTTCCACTTGCTGATGGACATGCAGTAGATTCTATGTTTGAAGAATCAACTTGCGGCTCTATCGTTGCCGCACCTTCTATAGATGGATTTTTTTCTTCCTTTAGTGCTTTATCTACATTATCATCTTCTAATGTTGACTCGCAACTGATATCTTCGGCAGCCGGTATATCCTCTTGTCCTATCTGGCTATCTACTATCATTTCTGTCACCTTATGGCTTCCATCAAGTATTGGATCTGAGTATGATAGCTGCTTCAAAAGTTCTCATGTTAAGATATATACACGTTAAGACAATTTTATATTATTATCATTTTCTTGTTAAGCTGCATAAATTTCATAAGCACCTCTTGGGTGAACGGATAAATAAGACTAATTGTATTAATTCTTACTCACCTCTTTGGTCAAGACAACATCTTTCACCCTTTCACTGCAGTCTTCTGCACTATTAAGATGATTTGCTTGTGTAGCTTCCTCGTCCAGATCGCCTTTTTCATACACTAACTGATTCTTTTCACTAGCAATGTCTGATTCCTCTTGTTGCAGTATGGTTTCCTCAGTATGATCATCATTTGTTGATTCATGTATGAGTTTTTCCTCTCCATATGGTTCAAGAATCTGTTTTACATAAAGAAAAGGAAGTATTTAGATGCAGTTAAATAGTGGTAAACTAGAAAAAGTGGTTTTTATGGGAGTTAAGTTTTTTGCTGGCAAAAACATATCTGCTGAGCAAATATGCTTTATTTAGATTATGCAAGAAATGATGTTGATATCCGTAAGGGTGCTGTTTTCCAGTCTTACCTGATTACTTGATATTTCTTTCGTTACAGTAACTTGTTCTGCATCCACATGTGTTTCTGCTGCTGAAATACTGCACTCTTCTTTCAGGTTTGACTCTTCTGTTTTGGGCTCCACTTCAGCATTTTGTACTTCCAATACAGGTTTTAGCTCTTCTGTTGGTAAGTTTTCACATTCTGAGTTTAACTTTTCTGAATTTGAAGTGTGTGTAGTTAAGATTTCAGATGAACTTGAGGGTGCGATGTCTTCTTGAGGTTCAATATCCCTTGTAGTTTCGTCTAATACTGTAACCTCTGTACTATCATGGGACAAATCTTCTTTCTCTTTTGTGGTATCATCTTCTTTCTTTTCCAGGATTTCTTCAACAATTTTAACCTCAGGTTGACTAATCTCGTCATTCCTTTCTTCATCTTTTACAGTGTCTTCATTAGGTTTTGTTTCTGTTGAGCTGCAAACATCAGTAGTAATGACATGCAGAAACCCATGTTGCTCCGTGTTTTTGTTAGTTTCAACAGTAGATTTCTCATCTTCCACACCTTCTTCAGCTTTATTCTTTTCTGTGATACTCTCATCAGGTTCCTCCTCGACACCTTCTTTCTTGATTTCTACTGGCTGTTCTGTTTTCTGCATCCAAGTAGTGTCAAAGAATATTAAATATAACACAAAATAATTGCTCAAAAATTTATAATGTAACTTTTAAGGGCATTGTTTCACATGTCTAACCTCATTACTTGCAATTTCTTCCATTACAATTTCTTTTTCTTCTTCCTCATAACTAGTTGTTGTTGAATTAACACACTCTTCTTTCAGCTTCAAATCTTTTGACTCGGTTACCACTTCAGGGTTCTGTACTTCAGATACAGATTCAACATTTTCTACTGGCAAATCTTCACTTTCTGCTTTTGTCTTGTCTGACTTTGAAACGTCTTCTGTTGAAGTTTCTAAAGAACTCGATGGCATGATATCTTCTTGAGGTTCTACATCTGTTGTTTCTTTTGGATCGGTAGACTTCTCCTTTGATACGTCATCAATACCACCAATTTGTTCTTCAATGGGTTTATGCTCTAATGTAGAAATTTCAATATCCCTTGTTCTTCCATCTACAACACACTGTTCTTCTTTAGTGTTCTCATTATCCTTTATACTGTCGTTGGATAAATCTTCATTCTTTCCTGTGATCTCGTCTTCTGTCTTTTCACTTATTGTTTCAGTTGGACATGCTAGAAGCTCCTCTTCCTTAGGGTGTCCAACCTCCGATGACATCTATTTAACATTATTTTTTAGTATAGTGATAGATAATCTAGTGTACAAGAAAGTTGATATATAAATCATATATAAAGAAAAAAAGAAGGTCTACTAAAGTTACTTCTTTACCAACTGACCTTTTCAGTTTCTATGTACTGATTATCTTTCTTGTTGAGTGTAGCATCTTCTGTTTCTTCGGCTAAAGGAGACCCTGCTTTTTCTAACGATGTTTCAACGGCTGTCAGAATCCCCTGAGCTGATTTACTTACATCACCTGTCACAAGAATATCTGGTTTCAATAATAATGCAGAAGGATTTTCAAGTATTTGATCTAGTTACGATTAATGAATCTCACCAGTCGCTTCGTCTTTGTTTTCTGCTAATATCTTTTGAGTTTCACACTCTATTCCATCATCAGCTTCCCCTGCTTCATTGTTCTGTTTTTCTAAGAGTACCTCTTCCTTATTGTTCCCTGAATCTGTTTCATCTTCTTTAACGACTTCTGAAGAAGAGTCTACGTGTTGAGTGTCAACCGATTTGTTCTCTGCTTCTTCCTGAAGGACTTCTTTAGTCACTGCACTCAGATCCTGCACCTCCTCGATATAGGATACTGTTGTAGCATTTTGATCAATGTTTGTTTCTTGTATATCCTCATTGGATTCATTTTCTGAGCTTGTTACATCTTCATTCTTTATCGCATCATCATAATTCTTCTCTTCAGTTTCTGTAGTTTCTTCTTCGCCTTCATCTTTGGAAGGAGTCATCGATTTCTCATTTACCTTTATCTCAGAACTGTGAGAAGGATTTGGAGCTTCTACAAATTCAATCTTCTCAGAGCTAGTTTCTTCACATACCTCCTTGACAGTCTCCTCACAAGCCTCCTCTTCGGTGCTCCTTTCCAGAGATTCTATTTGTTGCTCCACTCTTTCCTCTGGTTCAACACTTGTTCGTATGACATCATTATCCTCCTTTTTGCTTTCTCTGATTTCTACAAGTTTTTGTTCATCGCCTTCATCCTCGCACTGTCCTTGCAAATCCGCTTCAGAGACTGCAGCTGCATCCTGTGAGCATGTAACCTCATCCTTATCTTGGTCTTTGACTGATATTTTGAGCTCTTGTTCCGTTTCTTGAACTTCATCTTTGCTTATAATTGACATTTCCTTCTCATTTTGATTCACACTTGAACTGTTGGAAAGGTCTATTACTTCTTCAGGTACGGTATTTTGGAAGTCCTTCTCTTCAATTTGTGTAGCTTCTTCTTGAGCTTCTGCTGGCGTTGAGATACACACGTCCTTTTCTTCACTTGGTTTTATTTCTTCAATAGATACCTCTTGCTCGGTTTTTGATGGAATTTCGTTGACAATTTCCTTGGGCAATTCTCTATTCTCATACTCGCTTGCCTGTATGAAGAAGTGGTTTGAGTATATGAGAATAATAAAACAAACGACAGATGAGCATAGTTTCTGATCAGGCAGTTGGTATAGATTATACAATAGCATAGTTTATCTGAAGTATACCCAAGCCCACCCCACCACCTTGAGATCCAACCAAACCATAACATTAATCTTTGTTTTGAAGAGCTAAATCAAAACATTAATTACCTCTTGAGCATCAACTGATTTGTCCTCTGTTTCTTCCTTGAGGATCTCTGTAGGTATTTCACTCAGACCAGGTCCCTCCCCAGAGTAGGAAACTGCGGTAACATGTTCGGCAGTCGTTGTTTCTTTTATATCGTCGTTGGCAGCATTTTGTGAGCTTGTAAGATCTTCCCCACCACTTTGGATCTTTTCTGATATATCGAGCTTTTGTTCAGTTTCTTGATCTTCCACTTTGATATCCTTCTCTGACACGATCTCCTTGCATATTTCCTTATCCACAGGGCTTCCTGAATTCATTGTTTGACTATCATCACTCTCAACAACCTCTTCAGTGTTCTTTTCCTCGTTTTCTATACTTTCTTTTTCCAGTATTGTTTGTGTTGAGATGCAAACATCAGTGGGAGTAGCATTTTGTGCGCTTGTCACGTCATCCTCACCTTCGTCCTTTTCTAGCATGTTGACTGCTTGGTCAAGTTCTTGATCTTCATCTTTATTTAAGACTGTTATTGGAGTGGAAGTTTCATATCCAACCGTCTTTGATGTTTCTTCTTCACATACTTCCTTGATTGAGGACTTGTCAGACTTTTCATTTTGACTATCATCACTCTGAGTAGCAACTTCTTCATTCTTTTCTTCATGTTCTATAGTCTCTGCTTGAGGTTTTGTTTGTGTTGAGATATTACTATCATCAGAGGTGACGTCACACAACAACTCCTTTTGCTCCTCTATTTCAACACGTGGATTGGTTTCTTCGGTTTTTTCTTCCTCTTGCTCAATTTTCTCGACACTTTCCTCAGGATTTTGTTCTATGTGGTCCTCTGCTCCATTTCCACACTTCTCGTTTGCCTATATGAAAAACAAATTCAGTATATGGAATGGGTGAAGAAAAGAAATGATAACATGTAAGAGCTCAATATTCATGATAACCAATTTGCGTGCTCACTTAGCATTATCGTTTGTCATCTAACTGTTAGCTGTAGTTGTTAAAAATGGTGGCTTCTCCACCGTACTCTTCTACCAGTTTACTAAATATTCATTCATATAAACAAGTTGTCTCTATTCATAGATTCTATTTATTCTATCGACCGCCATGGATATTTTTATCATCTCCCAGATCTCTTGTATTTTTCTTGTTTTGATCACTTTTATGGCATACCTATATGTGGAAATTCCAATTCCGCACATATGGGTCGATTTGTTGTGTTTTATCTCAAATGGGTCAAATCAAGAATTTAGCCAAAGGGGACGGTCAAACGGGTAAAAATTTAATCAATGTGTTTCTTATTTATACAACCAAGTACACCTCTTTCAACAATTTAATTACAAATGTCATAATGATTTAGTATAGTGGGAAAAAAAGTGTTTCCGGGTTCCAACCCATTTTAATGTGTACTAACAATATGTTGTTTCAACCCGAACCTGTTTTTAACCTTTACCAAACCTACCCAACAACAACCTCTTGATATACTGCATATTTTTGGGCAATATTTTTCGGCTATTGTGGAACATGAACTTATAATTGGAATAGATTAGAAGTTAATACCTCTTGAGCATCAGTCAATTTGTCCTCTGCTTCTTCCTTGAAAAACTCTCTAGGCCTCTCCTCTTCATTCAGCTCCTTGGGTTCATCAACCATGGTTGCATCTTTCGGGCTTGTAACACCATTTGTAATACCTTGGCCTTTCTCTATCGTGTCGAGAGCTTCTTTCTTACTTGGCTCCATGTCATCAGAGTGTTTTAGTCCTACTTCAGATTCAGGGTTCTCTGCGTTTGTCTCTTCACTTGCTACCTTCTCAATAATCACTTCATCATTCTTATTGTTAGGATCGGAAAATTCTTCTATTCATAACAAGAACAGAATTACAGGAGGAGTCAAGCTCACTCGACTACAAAAAACCGAACCTATTACAAATACTCTCAAGTGTTTATCTCACTGATTTTCTCTCTTGTTTTTGGTGCCTGGAACCTGAATATTGAAGCTCTATTTATAGGTGAAAAACTTAGACATTTGTATGGTATTAGTCTTCCTACAGTGTGTGAAAGGATTATATCATTTAATGCCAATATCATGCTTGACTGAGATTGCCCACCATTGGAGCAGAGATTGCCTACTGTTGGAGCAGTAGACCTTGTCCATTTCACACTTCCAATTTGAGGCTGGACATAACACTTATCTTCTTTTATGGTATTTTCATTCTTGTTTTCTTGCAACTCTGTAGAGGTTGCATCTTGTGAGCATGTGACATCATCCTCTACATGATCTTGTTCCTTTTCTTCAGTGTCATCTTTGCTCGCTAGTTCATGCTCATTTGTTTCCTTACTGGAAATGGCGGAAACGTTTAGCCCTTCCTCAGATTCAGCATTATGTGAGACAGTCTCTTCACATATTTCGTCAACTATGGGGATCCCGTACTCTTTCGTTTGACTCTCTTCACTTTTGATAGCCTTTTCGTCATGCTTTTCTTTGTTTTCTGTAGCTCCTTCTTCTGGTGTCTCGACACTAGATCCGATTTCTGTAGCTCCTTCTTTAGCTTCAGATTCGATACCTTCACTGTCATGGCTCGTTTCTTCTAAGCATGCTTCAGATGGTACGTCTTTTGCAGTTGTAACACCCTCCTCTCCTTGATCTTTTTCTAACACAGCGACCTCTTGTTCCTTTTCATCATCCCCATCATTGCTTAAAAATGATGTTTCTTTTTCATTTTCATCTATAATGGAAATTTCAGATTCAACTTTTTCTGAGCTGATTTCTTCACATACTTCATTGGTCAAGGAATTGTGATTCTTCTCTTTTTGACCATCATCACTTTGAGTAACCTCTTCGTCATCCTTACATTCAGATTCTGTAATCTCATCCTGAGATTTTGTTTGTGTTGAGATGATAGGATCAGTGGCAACGCCATGTAACAACTCATTTTCCTCCAGTTTTTCTTTTATTTCAACACTTGGCCTAATTTTTTTAATTTCTTCCTCTTGCTCATTTTCTTTGACACTTTCATCGGGTTGTTCTACTAGTTTTTCCTCTGCTTTGTTCTCACAATCATTGTTTTCCTGTAAGAAAAAAGTTATCCTCAGTATATGGGAAGAATGAAAGAAAAGAAACGATGACTTTTATAAGTAGGCTCATAGTGTGCGGCAACAATCTTTGCGGCAGCTTTACTTAACCGTTTGTCATTTAGAGTGTTAGCAATAGTTGTTATAAATGATATCTGCTACTGTACTCTATAGTATCAATTTCTGTAAGAATTTATTAGCATGTGACGATTCATTCTAGCTTGGTGTATAAAGGACCTTCCATATGCTACATTGGTCAGTTACATAAACCAAGCTTTCGTATATTCGTAGTTTATTATATTATATTCTAGAGGTCTTAAATTGTTTTCTTATTAAGATCCTTTGTAGGTTATACTTACAAGGGTCGATTTGTGTTTTGATTTATTAGTGTTTTTAATATTTTTTTGGTAATTATAGTCGAGACTTTATATATTTAAATAAAAAAGAATTAAAATGAAAAAAAAAATGTTTGTGGGTCGACCCAGTCATTTTTTATGCACGCTAAAAATGAGTCATATCAAACCCGTGCATGTTTTGACATTTTAACATCTCTCTTTATAGTAAATAGAGTAGTTCTAGATTTATCAACAATTATGGAGTATGCATTTACATAGTTGCAAAATTTACGAAAAAGTACTTGGATTACCTCTTGAGCATCGATTGTTTTGTCCTCTGTTTTTTCCTCGATCATCTCTCTAGGCGTTTCATTCAGCTCTTTAAAATCAGAAACTATGGTTGACGTTGTTTCTTTGATATCCTCACTTGCTGCATCTTGTGAGCTTGGAACACCATCCGTATCATCTTGCTCTTTCTCTACTGTGCTAGGAGCTTCTTTCCCACTTAGCTCTATGCTGTCAGAAGCTTTTAGTCCTACTCCAGATTCAACGATATCTGCACCCAAATCTTCACATGCTTCCTTCTCATTATCCTCTTCTTTTATTGTACCGTCGCTGTTTTCCACTTGCAAGTACTCTGTAGAGGTTTCAGTTTGTGAGACTGTGGCATCATCCTCTTCTTGATCTTGTTCCTTTTCTTCTGTCTCATCTTTGCTCGCTAGTTCATGCTCATTTTCCTTAATGGAAGTGTGAGATACTTTTAGCCCTTCCGCAGATTCAGTATTATGTGAGACAGTCTCTTCAAATATTTCGTTAACTATGATTCCATACTCTTTTGTTTGACCATCATCACTTTTAATAGCCTCTTCATCATTCTTTCCTTCAGTTTCTGGAGTTCCTTCTTCTGGTGTTTCGACACTAGATCTGATTTCTTCAGTAACTTTCCCTGTACTTCCTTTAGCATCAACAATTTCAGGTTCAATACTTTCACTGTCATTGTTCTCTTCTTCTAAGCATCCTTCAGATGGTACGTTTTGTTCACTTGTAACTCTGTCCTCTCCTTGATCTTTTTCTAACACGATGACCTCTTGTTCCTTTTCTTCGTCTTCTTCTTTGTTTACAATTGATGTTTCTATCTCATTTAGCTTCACACTGGAGCTTTCAGATTCAACCTTCTCTGAACTGATTTCTTCACATACGTCATTGATCGAGGAATTGTCATACTTTTCTTTTTGACCAGCATCACTTGGACTAGCCTCTTCTTCATCCTTATTATCAGGTTCTGTAATCTCATCCTGAGGTTCTGTTTGTGTTGAGATGCTAGCATCAGTGGTCACGCCTTGTAACAGCTCATTTTTCTCCTGTTTTTCCTCTATTTCAACACTTGGCCTGATTTCTTCAGGTTCTTCCTCTTTCTCTATTTCCTTGACACTTTCATCGGGTCGTTCTAATAGTTTGTTCTCTGCTTTATTTTCATAGTCATCGTTTGTCTATTTGCAAAAAAAATAAAAAGGATTTTAATACGAGGGAAGGATAAAATAAAAGAAATGATGACAGGATAGGTTATATGCTCAAAGTTTGCATTATTAATCTTTGAGGCAGCTATGCTTCATCGTTCATAACTTAAAGTTTTAGCGGTGGTTGTTATAAATGGTATCTAATCCATAGTACCAATCTCTTTAAGCATTCAACATCATGTAAACATTATCTTAGTTTGGTATAAAGCGCCTTCCATGTGTACTACATTCTCAGTTACATAAAAAACGTTCTCCTATATTTAAAATTTTTTATAATATGTCCTAGAGGTTTTATATTTTTCTTAATGACATCCCATTAGGGTTACTTATAGGTAGCCATTATTTGACACGTTTACTTACAAATAGGTCGATTGGCTTTTATTTATACCTGAAATGGTTTAAATTGGTTAAATAGAAAATTTTAGTCAAATGGGGTGGAGTCAAGGGGGTTAAAAGTTTCCCAAAGCCTTTCTATTTACACAACTTACTAAATCGTTTTACTCGAATATTTTATTTATTAATGTATGAATAATGTTTTTTAATCAATACTACATTAATTATTAATCAAATACTGTAAATGAAGTGGGAAAAAAATCGGTTGCGGGTCGACCCTGACCTTTTTTATGCTTGCCAAAAATGAGTCCAATTTTAACCTCTCGGTATACTAGATTTATCAACACTTGTAGTTTATACATCTACAGATTTTCAAATGTTTTTAAAAAGTACTTGGGTTGAAGCTTTATTACCTCTTGAGCATCAATTGTTTTGCCCTCTTTCTCTTCCTTGATGAACTCTCGAGGCGTTTCACTCAGCTCTTTGAAATCACCAACTATGGTTGCCATTGTTTCTTTTACATCCACACATGTTGCATCTTGTGATCTTGGAACACGATCGGTATCACCTTGATCTTTCTCTTCCGTGCTAAAAGCTTCTTTCACACTTGGCTCCATGCTGTCAGAAACTTTTAGTTCTACTTCAGACTCGACGTTCTCTGGCCCCATATCACATGGCTCCTTCTCAATAGCCTCTTCGTCATTCTTTTCTTCATTTATTACACTTTCATTGTTTTCTACTTGCAAGTCCTCTATAGAGGTTGCAGCTTGTGAGAGTGTGACATCATCCTCTTTTTGGTCTTGTACCTGTGCTTCGGTTTCATCTTTGCTTGCTATTTCATGCTCGTTTTTTTCCGCGCTGGAAGTGTCAGAAACTTTTAAGCCTTCCACGGATTCAGTATTATGTGAGACAGTCTCTTCAAATATCTCGCTAACTATGGGGCTTCCAGACTCTTTCGTTTCACCATAATCACTCTTCATAGCCTTTTCATCATTCTTTTCTTCATTTTCTATAGTTTCTTCTTCTTGTTTTGGTTGTGTCGTGATGTTAACATCAGTGGGATTGACAATTTGCTCTTTTTCCTCAAGTGTCTCGTCACTAGATTTGATTTTTCCAGTATCTTCCTCTACACTTCCTTTAGCATTAACAACTTCAGGTTCAATGCCTTCACTGTCGTGGTTTGTTTCTTCTAAGCATTCTTCAAATGGTACGTCTTGTGCCTTAGTAACGCTATCCTCTCCTTGATCTTTTTCTACCACAATGACCTCTGGTTCCTTTTCTTCATCTTCGTCTTTGGTTAAAATTGATGTTACTTGCTCATTTAGCATCATGCTTGAATTTTCGGATTCAACCTTCTCTGAACTGTTTTCTTCACATACTTTTGTGACAGCAGGGTTGTCAAACTTTTCCGTTTCACCATCATCACTATGAGTAGCCTCTGCTTCATCCTTTTCTTCATGTTCCCAAGTCTCTACTTGAACCAGTTTTTCCTCTAATACAGCACTTGGCCTGATATCTTCATTCTCTTCTTTTTGCTCAATTTCATTAAGACTTTCATCGGGACGTTCTACTAGTTTTTCCTCTGCTTTATTTTCAGANAAAAAAAAAAAAAAAAAAAAAAAAAAAAAAAAAAAAAAAAAAAAAAAAAAAAAAAAAAAATCAGCTTAAAGGGGATGGTCAAACAGGTTGTAAGTTTCCAAAAGTCTTAGTAATTCATATAGCCTGCTAAGTTCTATTCAAAGGTTCAGATCATGGAATGTTTTTTTGCAACTTTTACTGAAACTTATTTATCAATTTTTTTAAGTAGGAACAAAGTGTTGGCGAGTCACCCACCCTATTCTAATGTGTATGAAAGAGGAGCCCAACCCAATTTGCTGTTCAAGAATGTTTCCAACTATAGTGGAAAATGCACTAATAAATTTGGAATGGTTAACAGCAATTAGTTTGAGGATTCATTACCTCAAAATCAATGGATTTTCCCTCTGCTTCCTTGAACTCTCTAGGCATTTCATTCAGCTCCTCGGTATCAGCAACTGTGGTTTCATTTTCACCAGATTCTGTTTCTTTAATATCCTCACATGTTGCACCTTGTGAACTTATAACACCATCAGTATCACCTTGATTTTTCTCTATTGTGCTGAGAACTTCCACCTTAGTTGGCTCTATGCTGCCAGAAACTTTTAGTCCTGCTTCAGATTCAGCCTTCTCTGGGCCAGTCTCATCACTTGCTTCGTTTTCAGTAGCCTTTTCATCATTTGTGATGGTTTCATTGGTTTTTCCTTGCAGGTCTCCTGTCGAGGGTTCATCTTGTGAGCGTTCGACGCCATTCTTTTCTTGACCTTCATCTTTGCTCACAACATCATTCTCAATTGTTTCCGTATTCGAACTTTCGGAAGGTCTCAACCCTTCTTCAGTGTTAGCCTTATCTGATACAGGCTCTTCATATATTTCCTTGACCATTGAGCTTCCAGAGTCTTTCGTTTCACCATCTTCAATGTCAATAGCCTCTACATCGTTCTGTTCTTCATTTTTCATGGTTTCTTCTGGTTTCGTGTGTGCTGTGATGTTAACATCAGTGGGAATAACATTATTCAAATTTTGTGGCTCGCTATTCTCTGGTATCCCAACACTATATTTGATTTCTTCGGTCTCTTTCTCCATACTTTCTTTAGCTTTAACTTCAGCTTCATTACAGTCCCCTTGGTGTTTTGTTTCTTCTAAGCCTCCTTCAGGAATCATGTCTTGTATACTTGTGACTCCATCCTCACCTTGATCTTTTTCTAATACGTTGACATCTTGTTCCTTTTCTTCAGCTTCATCTTTGTTAACATGCAACAATCCACTTTGCTTCACTTCTTCCTCTATTTCAACACCTGGGAATTCTTCAGTTTTTTCCTCTTGCTTAATTTCTGCAGTAGAGAGTACAATGTTCTTGACACTTTCCTCAATCTTTTGTTCTTTTTCCTCGTTTGGTCCATTCTCACACTGCTCACTTGCCTATATAAAAAATATTCTCTTTAGCATATAGAAAAAATAATATAAAAGAAGTGATAACTTTTATAAATAGGCTCAAAAGAATTTTATGAACAAATCAATTGTGACAGTATCGATTTTATTATTCTTCATCTATTTGTTAGAAGTATTTATATAATTGGTGTCTTCATTCATAATACATTTTCTCTAAAATTTATTAATCAATGGAGTGTGAAAATCTGACTCAAAAAGTGTTCGGATCAACCTGTTTCGACCTGTATACTGGTTTTGACCGTTTTACCAAACCCACCCATTTTGCCACCCTTGTGACTAAAATATATCAAGCTAGCTGGAAGGATGCACTAAGGATTTTTAGTGTAGATAGAAATTACTTAAGTTGAAGACTGTTTACCTCTTGAGCATCATTTGATATGTCTTCTGTTTCTTCCTTGACGAATTCGCTAGGCATTTCATTCAGATCCTGCTCATTGGAATCAGCCCCTTGATCTTTTTCTATGGTGTTGAGAGCTTGTTCCTTTTCTTGAGTTTCTTTGTCAATTTGAATAGCCTTTCCATCATTCTTATCTTCATTTCCTATAGTTTCTACTTCACGTTCCGTTTGTGTTGAAACAGCTTCAACAACATCATCAACTGGTTTCTCATCTGTCAAGGCTTCAATCTTGGTCACTTTTATTTCTTCCTGATCTTCTTGTTTTGGTGTGTCCTTGCTAGTTTCTGGTATGTTGCTGTGTTCATCAGCAGTGACTGTGGGAACTGAGAGTGTTTGGAAAAAAGTTTCACTCCCATTGGTCATTATACCGGTTTCTAGCTTTGTATTTACAGGTTCTGCCGCTAGGTTGCTAGCTTCAAGTTGTTTCACTTTGTTATCAACACTTTCTCTAACTTTTTCTTCCAAACTTTCACTTGAAAATGCATTATCTTCTATTTTAACTTCCTGTAGGAAAAATTACGATTGTTGAGGTTATAAAGCAGTTCACATTACTAAAAGAAGGAAATGAATGTTGAGGTACTTCGGCATATGTATTATTGTTTTTGGAAGCTTTATTGTAAGAAATGATACTCATGTTCAGTGTCCTAGACTATATATTTGTGCTAGGTTGATCTTTGTTATGACTTATGAGGTATTAATATCATACTTAAACCCCTTAATTATAACTTAAGGACATATAGGCCCTTTGACTATCTTAATAGACAATATTGGTACCGTGACTAAGTATATAAATTATGGTTATCACATGATATAACTTTTGATGCAAAATTGATCATGTTACAAATCAACTACTTGAGTCACCAAAATTCCAGAAAAATATTCATGGTGATTTTACCTTTTTCATGAATGAATGACAACTAGAGATGGTGACTTTACCTTTTTCACCAAAATTTGAAAAAAAAAAAAAAAAAAAAAAAAAAAAAAAAAAAAAAAAAAAAAAAAAAAAAAAAAAAAAAAAAAAAAA
>LBNU01036714.1:22977-37418 GCA_014162995.1 Artemisia annua | reverse complement strand
GGGGCCCCCATTTTTTTTTTTAAAAAAAAAGTAAAATTTTTTTCTTAAATTTTACCTTTTTATTTAAATTTGAAAAAAAAAAAAAAAAAAAAAAAAAAAAAAAAAGCCCAAAAAAAAAAAAAATAAAAAAAAAAAAATTGTTTTTGAGGGGGTTTTTTTTTTTTTCAAAAACAATGGGTGTTCAAAAATTTGAAAAGAAAAGGGAAAAAAAAGGTTAAATAAAAAAAAATGTTTAAATTTTTAAAAAAATTTAAAACTTTTTTTTCCTATTTAAAAAAAAAAAAAAAAAACCAAAAAAAAAAAAAAAAAAAAAAATCTTCTTTTCTTTCCTTTTTTCCCCCTCCCTTTTTTTCCCCTTTCCGTTTGTTGTTTTGTTTTTGGAAAAAAAGGGGAAAAAAAAAAAAAAGATGTTTTTTAATTTAGGGGGGGGAAGTAATTAAATATTTTTACCCCAATTTTTTTTTTTAACTTTTTTCCTCCCTTTTTTTTTCATTTTGTGACCCCAAATGTGGGGAAAAAAAAAAAAAAAAAAAAAAAAAAAAACCCTTTTCCAAAAAAAAAAAACAAAATTTTAAAATTTGTGGGGGGGAAAACCTTTTTTTTTTTTCCATTATTAAGTTTAATTAAAAAAAGGGGAAAAATTATCTAAAAAAATGTTCCAAAAAAAAAAAAAACTCCAAAAAAAGTTCCGGGGGGCCTTTTAAAACAAAAGGGGGTAAAAAAAAAAAAAAAAAAAAAAAAAAAAAAAAAAAAAAAAAAAACAAAAAAAAAATTGAGGTGGTAATTTCGACCGTTAACTAATGGATCAAATTGGGTTATGTGGTAGCTCAAAAGCTCAATCAAGGTAAAATAAAAGACAACCTTAAAAGCAAAGGTAAAATCAAATTGGGTGAAAGTGGTTTGAAGTGTGTTTTCAGTGCCTAGAAACCTCGTAAATCCTTTAAGTCAAAGTAAGATGATAATAATCAGTACAAAATAAATTTAACTTGCCACAAAATTCTTTAGTCTTTATCAATCTAAATTACTTCATATTAAATACACAAACCGCCAAATCTTCCTATTGTGTGTACAATTGTTGATGTGTTATCGGTCATTTAGTACATACAATAGGATGATTATTATAGGTTTGATGTATTTTTAGGATCATTTAGTACACACAATAGGAGGTCTAGGCGGTTGGTTTAATATATAGGAGAAAAGCTAGATTGATACACGCTAAAGAATTTTGTTGCATGTTATATGCATTTTGAAATAATTATCCTTAAAAAAATATATCTTTTGCTACGATAATTGACACACTAATCATCTCTAACACATCTTTAAAATTTTAGACAAAATTTGTTTCAGGCGATTTGTTTTCGAACCACAAAAAGGCTCACATCTCACAACACCACCCTTTTGCCACCTTTAGTGAATACTAACAAGAGAAAGATCTTTTTTGTAGTAAACTGCCTGTGATCCATGTT
The DNA here is from genome assembly GCA_014162995.1 of Artemisia annua. Lineage (NCBI taxonomy): Eukaryota > Viridiplantae > Streptophyta > Magnoliopsida > Asterales > Asteraceae > Artemisia > Artemisia annua. The sequence goes on along the minus strand of LBNU01036714.1, from coordinate 35,952 downwards.
TCGATCTTTCAAACCATACAAACTAAAAAGATTCGTGTAGGCTTGTTGAGTTAGTCGGATATATGATCGCCAACTATTTTACTGCAGAACCTAGTTCATATGTTTAGTTTCTTATTTTGTTCTTCTTTCTGGACTCCTTTACGAATCACATACATAACAATCTTACAATCGATAAGAATCTAAACTAAGTTAGAACTTGATTCTTCCTATAGGAACAGAGGCAGAGACACAGGGTGGGCACGTGCGCCCCTAGCGAAAAAATTTGTAGTGTAAATTTTAAAAAATATTTGGCTAGCTATTTTTGTAGTTTGCCCTCCTAACCAACCAATTTGTAGTGTACATTCTAAAAATTACCAAAGTTTGTCCCCTCGACCGTAACTTACTCTGCCCCTGCATAGGAAGCTCTGATCTTTTCATGATGCTAAAGTAAAAACAGAATTAGCATATAAAGTTATGATCACTAACCTTTAAGAGAACAGATTCCGGAATATCAATTTCAGTTGCCATCGCACATGCAGAGTCAAAAGAAAAACCTCACAGTTAATTCAGTGAGATGATGACTGCGAAGTTTTGAGAAGCTTTAGTTTGAGATGCCTTCAACTTTCAAAACTGCATACTATATATAACTACACCATATGGCCCCTTGATTAAACCTATTGATAAAGTAGCAACTAAATGACAAAAATGCCACTTGGACATTGCTTTTAGTACATTTTGGTGTAGGCCTGGTATCACATTGTGCTGATAATATATCACATGCTCAGCCAGGCTAATGCAGAGATTTTAATCCAGGTTGTTAATTATTCCTAGTGATTCAAATAGTACTAAAGACACTAGAGACGTACTTTATCAAATTTTAGGAGTGCAAGTTAGCAATGCGTGGACATTATTACGGTTTAGTTTAAAGGTGGCAAATGAATATGTCGGGGTTGATTGGGTAGTGGGTAAATCTTTAATCTTTTATAGGGAGTGGGTTGACCAAAAACATATTTTATCCGAAGATCATAATTCTTCTAACAAAAAATATTTGAATATTTATCTAACTTTCTAGGGTAAAATGATACTCCTGATGATGAAATTTTGGTCGACTTTTGACCCATGTAAACCATAACTCGAATCTTGGGTAGTTTAATCTCTTAATAGGTATTCTGAAGAGTATCAGTCATGTTCTCATCGTCTAATGACAGAAAGATTGTGTTTCTTCAAAAAAAAAAAAATGTTTTCTCTCTAGTGGACCTCTCATATCCATGCGTAGAAAAACATGTTAAACCTTAAACACTCTTTTTAACGTCACATGCTGTTGATCTTGAAGTTAAGGACATTTTCAATAAATGTTTGGTATGCACAACTTAGGATCATATGATATGCTTCATGCAGCTAATCACTATTAAATGGGTCTTTCTGTCAATCTACAATTAAGATAGAAGTTGATTAGTGAAACATCGACGTCATAGAGTTGCTTTCCTAGGTCCATGGGCACTAGCTATCTTACCAACTAGCTAGTACAATTATCAAACTATTGTGAGTGGAAATGCTATTGATCAGCTTCTTAATTAGTCAAAAGATAATCATAATGATAATTAGGACTTTTTTAATTAACACCATTAAAATTCATTACCATGTGACAACAATATATGTGATTGGTTATAAGACCACAAAAAGTAAGCACCTTTGCTGTCCAAAATTTCACAGGAAAAGATTATGAGAGCGGATCAACTAGAGGTTCCACTTTTTCATTAAATTAAATAGAAGTTGATCTTATTATTCAAAGTATAGGATGTACTCTCTAATACTTAGTTTTTACTTATGGTTCGTAATTATCACCCACTTTCATTTACAGTTTTTACCACTATGGAAAACTTAAGGGACAAACTTAATTTATAGTCATAATATGAACATAATAAGGTGAGGCCTGAAAAGAGCACATAAAATTACACGGTTCTTATATATCATACTTACTACTAGCCCATTTTCATGCTTCTCCCTTTTTGTTGCTTTTTCCATGCTTTTGGTGGGGGTGGTGGGGGATTGAAAATTTCATTTCATGTTGCTTTTCGCTAGCTCTAAAGAGTACTTATGGTAGGTAGGTATTAATTTGTATTTGATATTCATTTTAAGATGTGGCATATTCTTTTTCAGAGTCACGAAGTTGAGAGGTGGTTTGGAAATTTAGTTTTCTTTTGTCCACCTTTTTCCTTATTATAAAGAAAAACTATGTACGCTAATTATTTTTATAGAATGCTTGAATCATTAATCCCCTTACTTAATAGTATCCAGGTAATTCGTGATATGCAAAGAGTAGATTAGAGTAGTAACATAGATCGAGTAGTAAATTTTCTAATGGTTACACTATAGCATGAGTTACATGAGATATATAGTAAGATCATTCAAAGATGCACTCAGATTCTAGAAAGAAAAGAAAAAAAAATCAATTGTTAAGTAAGAATATCCGTTTCCCTTAAGACACTAGAACATCAATTTACAGACTTTGTACCAACTCGATTGCCGGCATAGTTGGTTAAAGTCGGTTAGTGAAATTTGGCGGGAAAAGTAGTTAATTCTAATGTATGCCTGTATGGTGTCAACTAACTACCATGCACCCCGTTTATGTTTCAAGGCGTTACCTTGCGTAAAAATCATCATAAGCCTCTCGAACAATAATCTTCGGTATATATACGAGTGTAATCTACATTATCCTGAAGAGATTTATGATCACAACGTTTGCGTGATTATTGTTTTCATATCATATGTAAAAACACTTGCAAGCGAATATTAGAATGGAAAATGATGTGCCAATGGCCAACTTGGTTTGATCAAATTGGGAATAATGAGATGATGAACTCAATAATGTTAACAACACACATGGTTGCTTACGTAGACCGACCATATCCTAAAGTTGTATTGTCTTTGTTCGCCGCCCTGGTGATTGGACGGTCCACATGGCCCACATTTGGACGATGTGGCATCCACCAAATGCTTTGAATGATTGAGACATGTGTTACATACACAGTGTCAAACTCTATTCCAACTTCCATGTACAGTAACTATTTTGTCATGTCCTTCCAAATTTAAGTTAATAAAGTTACTAACCTTTTAAGACGGGAAGTGATTTGCATACTTTCAATTTTTATTGGGACACTCTAATGTACAAGCAGTTAAAGCAGATTGTACTTAAAGTACAACTGTCTGATGCACACATTGGAGTGTCCCAATAAAAAGTGGGAGTGTGCAAATCATTTCCCTTTTAAGACGGATGAATGTTTAATTATGGAAAGTGATGGATATGCCTAAGAATATGATTACTTTTGTGCCTAAATAAATGTGACAGTAGTTTAGTTGTTTGTGAAATTGTGAGTCTTTGTGTTGTCATCAATAGAATGTTGTCATGCATGTTTAGCCATATAGTAAATATATATCAATTAGACATGTCAATCAATCTTCTTTGATTATTGTAACCATCATTCATTAATAGGCAATAAAAAAACTCTTTGTTCGTCTCAATATGATTCAACTTCTAAATATGCATCTAATATCAGTAACACCTTTTTTAATATGTAGATCAAATTTTCTAGCAAAGAACATCCCATGACTCTACTAAGTGCTTTATTCTTTATATATCAACTTTTATATAAGTAGATTTGGATTTGAGTTAGATCCAACTCGCAGCCACGTACCTTTCTGTATTTATGAATCTTGACAAAATCAAAAGCACAGCTGAGCTGAGCTGGATGGAGGTTGGACGGTTCTTTTAGGTCCCATGTCATCAAATTGTAGTTTGATCTCATTGTCCCAATTAATTATCGTATAAGAGTTAATACTGTTAAGACATTTATCGTTTCATGTAGGGCAGTAGGGGCTGAACTATACGATTCATAAAATGCATTAATGCATTAATGCATTTTGTAATATAGAAAATTTGTTTTAAGATATGGTTGGTGTATATATAGGTTAGTGAGAAATCATGGATTTGTCACTGATTTTAGGCAGGGACGGAGCCAGGGGTTCCCGCGGGTGCTCGGGCACTTTATGAATTTTTTCGATATAGTGTTAATTTTTGAAAAAAAAAAAACATTGATTGTTCCTAAAGTCATCTTAAATGCACTCGGTCTATCGAAACGTGTTTCTAGTATTACTATTCAAAATTTTTTATGCACCCGGTCATATTTGGTCCTGGCTCCGTCCCTGAATTTAGGTAACGTTTTTTGGCATGTTAACTAAATTGTTAAAGATATCAATGAGTGATGAAAGTTGTATCCTAACTTTTAATATCTTTTTTAGGAACAAACAATATAACAGTTTCCTAATCTTTGTAAATTTAAACGTTTATAAACTTTGGGATCCTTTAGTGGATTTGGACCAACCTTGGAAGTTTTTTCCAATTGGGGTCGGCATGAGAATGAATTATTTGTCTTTTTTCCTAAAAATTGATGTTTTAAGCATTAAGCATTACACATACGACCAATTATATGCAATAAGAGTTGTGGTATATATATGACTTTAATCCTAAACTTGACGTATCAACATTGTTATCCTTGCTAGATTGTGACTGAACGTATATGTGAAAATGCATGAATCACCTAGAAACAATACCAAAGGCACAATTATTCAATATCCAAGTAGACGGCATGATTAATATCCAAACCAAACACAAACGATTACAAACACAATCTTTACTAATGCCAAGTATTGATAGCCAAACAAATACAAGAATGATTGCAAAAAAAGATGATTGCATGTTTTATAGAGGAGATACATGTGGCCAAATTAGGGTTTGTGTGTGTTGTGATGACCTCAGAGGGAGACAACAAGGCTATAAATCAAGGTTATAAATAGCGCGAGGCGTGGTGTGGCATGGCGGCATGACCAAGCTTCGCGCCTTAGCGGTTAAGGCGAATCTTTTACGTTTTTAAGTCGTGACATAAGGTGGCACAAAATATGAAAATATTTATATACGTCTATCATATTTCATATATATCGAGTTTACAAAAGCGTTGTACAATAAGGTTAAGAAACTATCCTTACATGTAATATTCTACATTTAAAAAAAAACATATTTATCGGAGTTGAATAAAAAACCCGACACGCCTCACGCCTTCCCGCACCTTATCACGCCTTTTCCCACCTCATCTCATGTCACGCCTAGAGTCGACGCTTAGGTATATTTTGTAACGTGGAAGTCACGCATCACGCCTTAACAGTGCCTTGGCGCCGCCATAACGCGCCTTTTAGAACCATGCTATAAATAGCCTTATTATTTCTACTTTAATTTGGCATTCCATCTTGCAAGAGATATCCGAAGGAAGCTTGAACTTTTATTGACACTTTTGGCCCCTCAACAATGCAAAGACTGCTACGTAAAACCTAAAAGGGACTAATCATATAATAAGCAAAAGGATAATAAGCACTTGTTCATACCACAAATTAACGCTAGCTTATTTCAACATCCCTCCTTAATCTGAGGAGTAAACAAGTCAAAGATCCAAAGTTTATTTATCATTAGATTGTGCTAAGAAAAACAAAAAGTTGTTTTGTACGAATGTCTGCGGTTTGATCTAAAGTGCTAATTTCTTTGGCACTTATGTTCCCTTTTGCAATTTTTTCTCGGATAAAAGGTACATTTAATTCAAAGTGTTTGAACCTTCATGAAAGTTTCGGTTGACATCAAGCTCCAGGAAAGCTTTATTATCACAAAATAAAGATACATGCTTAATAACTTTGATTTTTAAATCCTTCATAATTTCTAGAATCCATATGATTGCACAAATTGCAGACCCCAAGGATCTGTACGCAGCTTCAATGGAGGATTTGTAAATAGTTGTTTGTTTCTTGCTTTTTAGAAATAAGATTCGCATTATAGAAACACAATACCCTGAAATAGATTTTCTAGCCTTTAGGCATTTTGCCCAATCAGAGTCTGCATATTTTCTTCAAACTGTCAAATATTATAATTAAATTTTAAACCTTCCTTTTAGGTATCTAAGGACATTCAAGGCACTATGCAGATGAGACATTAGAGGAGAGTGCATATGTTGGGATAAGCAATGAACAGGGTATAATATATCATGTTTGGTGTCATTGATATATATAAGTTTACCAGCAAGTTTTTGATAACCAGCAATGTTATCTAAGTATGGATCATGAGTGCTTGGTTTAAATGGAAGAACAAAGCTAGCTTCCATATGAATTGAAAAAAGCTTACAGGCAAGGAGTTTAAACTCATGTAAGAGTTCTAAATAATATTTCCTTTAAGATAGATAGATATCATCCCCCTGTTTAAGGACCTCAATTCCAATAAAATATTTTAACAAACCAAGATCTTTAATTTGAAACTTTGAGCTAAGAAACTGTTTAGATTTTTTTATTTCATTTCATCACTAGCATTAATCACAATATCACCAGCATAGACAGTAGAGCAACAAAGAGTTATCAACGATTTTGGTAAATAAGGAATAATCATTGCAACTCTGAACAAAGCTATTTCTTTTAAAATGCAAACCAATTTTTTATTCTATTTTCTTGGGGCTTGCTTAAGGCCATATAAAGATATGTTCAACTTACATACCATATTTTTGTTTTCTATGTTCTTAATACCTTGAGGAATAGTCATATAAACATATTCTTTCAAGTCATTATACCAAAAAGCATTGTTAACATCAAGCTGGTATAAAGGTTATTTATTTTGGACAACAAGGGCAATAAGGCATGTAACATTGACCATTTTACTCACATGGGAAAAAGTCTCATGATAGTCAATACCCTTCATTTGGTTAAAACCATTATCCCTTATACCTCTTAATTTCACCAGTGACCTTATATTTGATTTTGTCTATCCATTTGCAATCAATGGTTTTCCTACCATTAAGCAGTTCAGTGATGTCCCAAGTGTGGTTTTTGTTTAAGTTCTCAATTTCTTTGTTCTTAGCATTAATCTAATTGTCATCTAGGATAGCATCTTTATAAGTATTATGTTCAGAACTTTTATTTATGGCAGACACAAAACAGAAACTCTTAGAGTTAATATAAGAGTAGTTGACCACTCTTTCAAGACCATATTTGACTTTGCTTTCAACAACATATTCATTTAGGTTTGCATGCAACTTATGAGTTCTAGAAGACCTTCTAAGGTTCTGTGCGGGAAAATCTGTTGAGAGAGGAATGTATTTGGTGTTAGAGTTAGATTCAATGTCGGAACGATTCACAAAGTCACAACATTTTGATTAATGAAATATATGTCCTTAGTGTGTGTTTACTCTTCCATAAAAGTTGCATCAGAGTCATCTTCCTCAGTATCTGAAGGAAGGGAATTTGTGCCATCATTAGAGGAAGACACTCTCTTTGCATCGTTGGGATTTCTAGAGATTTGGTTGTTTGAAACAATGAAAAAAATGATGGTTTAAATCTTTTGGGACTCTGGTTTTCATTAAAAAATCCATTTTTAAGCGGAAAACAGTTTTCTAGTATCTAACATATTTAGAGAAGAAAACATTTTTTTGACTCAAGAATGAAAAGTTTATATGCCTTTTTTCATTTGAATAGCCTATTATAAAAAAGTATTTTATTTTTTTTATCCACTACTAATTTTGTCATGATTATTTAAGATGGTGCCATAACAGAGACAACGAAAAAATAAAATGTGAGATAGTGATGAGTCATGTCCATACACAAGAGAGAAAGAGATTTGTCAGACATAATAGATGAAGGAATCCAGATAATAAAGTAAGAAGCAGTTAGAATGCAATTGAACCAAAGATATAGAGGAATCCTTTAAACATAAAAGCTTTAACAAGATTTAAAATTCGTTTGTGTTTTCTTTCAGCAATTCCATTTTGTTGTGTAGTGTAGGTACATGATGTTTGATGTAAGATCCCTTTGTTTCAAAAGAGGTTTTGAAGTTTGTTATTTGTAAATTCAGTTTCGTTGTCACTTCTAAGGTTTCTACATTGATTTCAAATTGAATTTGAATTAACTGAACAAAGTTTGCAATGCTATCAAAGACCTCATCTTTATGTTTACCTCATCTTTATGTTTCAGAAGATAGACCCATACGGCTAAATCATTCCCTACTAGAAACTTTATAAGGACCCCATACATCAAGGTGAACAATTCCCAATTTTAGTAGTTTTATGATCACTTAAAGGAACTAGTTCTCTGGCTTGTTTAGTTTTGTAGCAAGTATCGCAGCTTAATATAGTCTTATTGTCCAAATTAAGTTTATACTTTAGAACAATTAGGACTTGTTCTGTAGGATGGCCAAGCCTTTGGAGCCATAGGGACTTAGATACGTGACAATCAATAATACAATTATTAGCATTCACATTGTATGCATTATCAACATCAAACATATATAGGCCATTGCTCTCATTACCGGTCCCCCACGGTCTTCTTTTCCTTTAAGTCCTGATATAGCACTTATTTTCATAAAATCATACAAATAGTTTATTGTCCCTAGCAAGTTTATGAACAGACAACAAGCTAATAGTATAATCTGGTACATCAAGCACAGCATAGAGAGTAATGGTATCATTAATTTTCAAATCACCAATTTTAGTAATTAAGGCTTGAGTGGCATTTGGATGAACAACAGTCAAGCCAAGATTAGAAAGATCAACAATATTAATAAAAAAAATAGACACAGTCATGTGTTGATTTGCATCAGAGTCTACAACCCATCCTACACTTATATTGCCAATTGAGAAGTTGGTGTTCTCATTGAAAAAAGTTTGAAAATTTAAGTTGCGTGTGATACATTCATTGAAAAAGGTACCTGCCATAGCATGAACATTTTGAACAAGCTTATAACTTAATAACTTCATCAACATCTGCATACGCTCACAAGTGAGGGGGAGAGCTGAAAGGATTAAATTTGTTGTCAGACACTACATTATTGCTAGACACAACATTATTATTGGACATAGATTTGGTATTGTCCTGACCAGGCCTTTTATAGTTTGGAGGCGTATCCAAAAAAATTTAAAAATCTATCAACATTAGGACCAATTTGCAATTGGTGCATTTAAGACAAGGGTTAGCCCCTATTAACTAAGCTTGAAGTAGATCCTTTGTAATTATTTGTACCCTTCCTTTTATCAAACACTTTTGAAGCATACATAATTTGCACTTGGTTTGGAGTAATGTTTCTATGAGATTCTTCACCACTAACAATTACAAATGCAGTTTTGACAGGTGGCAGTGGATCTCTGGTTAGAATATTGCTTCTTATTGGTAAGTATATATCATTCAGCCTAATTACAAACTGCATAAGCTTGATAATTTGCTTATGTTTGTTAAAGTGTTTAGAAGCTCAAGTACAAACACCTGATTTGATTTCTTGAAATTAAATCGCAAACCAAACCCATAACGCAAACACTCCATAAGTTTTTTTTGTTTTTGTTGGGTCTAATTTTTGACCCAATTGTCTCTGACATGTATTTAAACATAAAATAGCCTAATTTATTAAGTATCTGATATAAATCAGGGAGAACAGCACTCACTGATACAGATCAGAGAGTAAGTCACCCTCTGATGTAAATCAAAGGTCTTACTCTCTGATAGTTATCAGAAAGTGTTACTCCCTTATGGTTATTAGAGAGTACACCTTGTTGTTTGTCAATGAATAGTACATCAATAATGATCATCAGTGGATGTAAACTCACTAATATAAAAATCAGTGAGAGTTGTATAAAGCTCAATTAGCAGCCAAGCTTCAGGGAAGTCGAAGACCAACTGAAGAAACACTTTGTAAACTGATGCGGTATCAGGGAGTAAGGTATAAGGAGCTACAAGAAACACCAGAGGCACTTAGAACTGACAAATATCTCAGTGACCCTTAAGACTTATCTCTAAAAGAGATACTTAGTCTTTGATGAATGGGCGGGTAACTTGTTAGGAAGATAAGCATAAGGTCTTATCAAAGGACGATAAAGTAAGATCTTGGGTACAAAAGTTGTCAGCATTGGAAAACCAAAGCACGCTCCACCTAGTTTACTAGGCAAGTGCTATTTACTCCAAGGTCGGCGAACTACTATACCTATGTGCATCCACAGTATTTCCATTGCCTATTTAAACAAAACTTTCTAACCGAGATAAGTAGGATTCTAAAAAAACACATAAAGTAATACTTAGCATATGGTTGATAGGATCCCCTTAAGCAAAGCTAGCTGCCACTAGTGTTCTAATAGGAGTGTTACATTTGTCGCTCAACCAGAATAGTTTTACTGAGAGCTATTCCACTGTAAATCTTTGATTCATTTCTAATAAGATTTATACACTTTAAAAAGTACAAATGGTGTTATTGTGGTTTTGGGTGATGTTGTTATTATTCTTATTATTAGTAAGAACATATCGTCATTTGCTCAAACTACGTGGACCAACAAGTGGTATCAGAGAGGGTGGGTTTCTCTTGATCTAGATCCGTTCTTGAGTGTCTGCTAGTAATCCATAACCGTTCTTGAATGACAGCTGTGACAACCAGTAATTTTGGGATTTATTTACACCATGTGTTACGATTAGATATGAATAACTGAGACCTAGAAACCAGTTTAGATTATATTGAGGTTGATCTTAGAATATTGGTATTTGATATGTGCATTTGCCCCGTAGAACTTGAGATAGAACACAACGCGAATCGGCATAAGTTTAAACCTAATAATACGTGAACGAATTGGTTGATAACAATTTGAGGAAAGATAGACGTATGAATAGTCATTTTTAATGAAAAAATGATTTTAGAATTATTGGCGCAAGTTAAAAAGTCCAACGGTAAAATTTACTAGTTCAAATAGGCTCGACAGTTACACGAGGAACTCACCAGCGTTATTACTGTTATTACTTATCTTGGTCCAACTATTATTACTTGTTGTTTAAACCTATGAAATCACAGCATTAGCTGACCCTCTTAGCATGTTTTCTCAGGTAATTGATGTAACTGTTGTTGAATGCTGATGACATCAAATAAGTACATATTATTGTCATCATTTATCCTATTTATTTGACTTGTTTTATTACATTATCTATGAGAATCGATACTTAATTGTTTACTTTAGTAATTCTCAGGTAAAAACAAGCAATTGGTGAAACTTGGCGATTTTGGACGAATTATGGAGCAAAACAAGCAAGATGTCAAAAGTCTACTGAAATCCAGAAGATGCGACGTATCTCTATCAACAGATACGCCGCAATATCATACTTAGATGAATTCAAAGACCATTGCCTGACTTTGAAGAATGCGCCGCATGGAATTCTACCATGCGCCGCTTATGAAACTTTGGTCAACGAAGAAGATCAAGCTTGTTCTACTCCAGATACGCCACATTACATTTCTGACATACGGCGTATCACTATCAAGACTTCATTAGATACAATCCAAGATACTGAAGGACATGCGCCGCATAAAGATTCAAGTTACGCGCATCTGAAGACGGTGACGAATATTCGATATATATAAGGGTGGAAACGAGCCGAGCCGAGCCCGAGCCTGCCAGAGCTCAGATCGCTCGTTTAAGTTTTAAAAACTCGAGTCGAGCTCGGCCGTTTCGAGCTTTATATTTAAGTTCGAGCTCGGCTCATGGTATATTATATAGGCTCGGCTCGCTCGAGCTCGGCTCGTTTATACGATTTGCAATGAAAATGTTAAAGCTTGGCTCGAGCTCGAGCTCGGCTCGTAATATGTCATTATTGAGCTCGTTAATAAGCTCGAGCTCGGCTCGTATATATGTTTAATACTTAAAATTTCATAATGTCGTATAGGCTCGTTTAGGCTCGCGAGCCCAAACGAGCTTTGTATGTAAAGCTCGGGCTCGAGCTCGATTAATAAATGAGCTCCAACTTGGGCTCGAGCTCGGGCTCGAGCTCGTGTAGGCTCGGCTCGTTCGAGCTTTTTACCGATCCGATCCCGAGCTTTTCACGAGCGGCTCGGCTCATTTCCACCCCTAATAATATATTAATCTTGGACCCCACGCGAAGTTAAGTACATGCGTCGCATCTACTTATGGCATGCGTCGCATCGTACCCTCTGACAGAAACTATAAATACCCCAAGACCTAGACGAATTTTGTGTGCACCAAAACCCTAAGGAGACGAACTCAGTCGAAGAAGCATCACAAGACACACCCAAATCGAAGATATAAGAGCTGTAAGAAGGTCCTGCATGTAATTAATTCATTAAGTAGTTTTGTTTTATTGTAATAGTACGCTTTAATTCATCAGGATTGATGGGTTGACATCGGCCACCAGACCGCACCCCTTAAAATTGCTTTCCCATCAATTAAAGTCTATATGATGATGTCTTTGGTGACTTATATTAGTGCATTGATTACCTCTGTGTTTAGCTGAGTCTTCTGGGCTACCATACCTGTTCCTCGCCTATTTAAGCTAATGTCTTTAGATAAATAGGATAATCATAAGTAATCATTAAGGGTTTACTCGCCGATATAAGAATCCAACGAGAGAGTTTTAATTATATACGCTTCATATAGAACTAGCAATAAAACAAATGACAAGCTACTTAACTATCAGGACAGGCCTTTTTCTGCTTCTAACTATCTATCTGTGTACGTGTTTGCTATTCGCTGATTCGTGCTCATTAGTGTAATTTACTGTTTAATATAACCAAACTGTGCCAGTCTCTCAGGCTGAACCCCCTTTCGTTAGATTAGGCTGTAAAAACTAACTTAGGATATTAAAATACTGATTAGGTTAACTAGATAATACGTTCCACTCTTAGTGATCGACACTCTACTTACCATTATATTCATACTGACCGGGTACACTGCTCGTTAGGTGTGTGTGTTATTGATAAGTCGGCTAAATATTAATTTAAAACTTGAGTAGGCATTAACACTGCTAGACCGCAATGACACATCGCGACCGCATCAAGTTTTTTGCGCCGCTGCCGGGGAGTGAATTGTTATTATCTGTTAATTTGATTAGTAATTTAATTAGATTTTTCTTTTTATTAGGTTTTTAGATTCTAACCAC
>LBNU01036713.1:40472-69988 GCA_014162995.1 Artemisia annua | reverse complement strand
TTAATGGCTGACCCTGTTTTTTCAGGGTAAGAAGGGGTAGAGAAAATTGTGTTCTTTCTTTGGTTTGTTTGCTGTGCGCTATCCTTTTTATCTCTCACTCGCACACCTGCACTTGCCGGAGGTCTCGTTGGAAGCAGTCTCCCTACTCTCGGGTGTATCCTGGGTAGGGGTAGGATCTGTCTACATTATACCTCCCCCATACCCTGCCTCGGCGGGATTGGGTTCGTTGTTTTTGTTGTTTAAGCTTATTTATTGGCTTACAAGCTTATCTGTTTTTTCCTTATATTTCATAAGCTCAACTTTTTAGCTTATTCTGAAACTTATGATCTTGTATAAGTTTTTTATGACAATATAAACATATATAAGCTTACAGGTCCCAAAAATAAGCTAACAAAATCCGACAAATGAAACATAAGCGGAAAGCATATAAGCCGATAAATGCCTAGGCAATGTTTCTTTTTTCAGATGTTGATAAAATTAGTGGGGCCTCCTTTGTTAGAACCTCTTATTAAGGAGGACTTATAGAGATACAGATCATTTAATAGAATTTGTGGGTTTGAAAACAAATAATAATAATATTATATGTCATCAATAGTGATTCAGACGTTATAAAAAAAAAGTAAACAAGACGTAATGACTAATGAGCTTAACAAACACCATATGTATCTTTATTTGATTTTGACCGTTAAAGCTTATTTTATTATTGTAAGTAAAAACAAATTACCGCTAGTAAGTTAGATTTACCGTCTTTTGATGTATGTGGGGCCTGTATATCTCTCGATGGATCCGAAAGCTGAATAAAATAACATGTGCGTGTCCCCATATAACACCAAAACAAAAAACAAAAACATGTCTAGTAACATGATGGTCGTAAAGCTATAGTGGTGAGAAAACAATGCTGCCACATCCGTCTCAAAATTTAAGTCCATTTTAACTTTTTTCTTGCAACTTTGACTTTAATTATTTTTTTCATGTCATATATTATTTGATGCAAAATGTATAAATGGTTTGTGTTTTAAATGTATTTTCAATGTTATACTTTTCATCAAGTATTATATAACACAAAAATATATAATCAAGGTCAAAGATGCAAAATAAAAGTCAAAATGGACTTAAGTTTTGGAACGGAGGGAGTACTATTTAAGGTCAATTCAAAGTTAAAAAGTACCACTTCTTTATATTTCGGTCTCAAATTATACGTTTATGTTTTTATTTTTGTTTATTTTAAAATAATTATTCATTTTGGTATTTCAATTAGTTAAAAGAAATTCAATAAAGAAGTGATATTTGATTGATAAATATAATAGTTAGCAAGAATTTTTTAAATTTATGCAAATTATAAATGACGGAGAAATTATTAAACACATGATTTAACGCATCATCAATTTATTTAAGGAATGAAATGATACAAAAAACACAAGTTCTCTATAACTATAAGAGACGAATTGTGATGGCCATTGATTACACTATTTTTGTACTTAAAAATAGCTATAAGTTGAAACATTCCAACAAGCATAAGTTTCATTTACGACAAAATTATTTGCCACGAGTATATATAAACATGAATCAAGAATGTATATATATGACTTTATTTTATATGGTTAATNACAAAAATATATAATCAAGGTCAAAGATGCAAAATAAAAGTCAAAATGGACTTAAGTTTTGGAACGGAGGGAGTACTATTTAAGGTCAATTCAAAGTTAAAAAGTACCACTTCTTTATATTTCGGTCTCAAATTATACGTTTATGTTTTTATTTTTGTTTATTTTAAAATAATTATTCATTTTGGTATTTCAATTAGTTAAAAGAAATTCAATAAAGAAGTGATATTTGATTGATAAATATAATAGTTAGCAAGAATTTTTTAAATTTATGCAAATTATAAATGACGGAGAAATTATTAAACACATGATTTAACGCATCATCAATTTATTTAAGGAATGAAATGATACAAAAAACACAAGTTCTCTATAACTATAAGAGACGAATTGTGATGGCCATTGATTACACTATTTTTGTACTTAAAAATAGCTATAAGTTGAAACATTCCAACAAGCATAAGTTTCATTTACGACAAAATTATTTGCCACGAGTATATATAAACATGAATCAAGAATGTATATATATGACTTTATTTTATATGGTTAATAAAAGGAAAGAGACAGATGTCGATACATGTAAACTGAATAGTAATATTATATGACAACTAAACAAAACCAAGAAAAGAAGGCTCCAATTATAGTGGTAAACTCATTATGAGTTGAATAAAAAATTACTACACAAAAGCTAGGGACCCTCTATCTGCACCAACCAAATATAATTTTCAAAACCAATCCAGCTTTATTCATCATGTTATTTGGTTTATATGATGAAACAAAAGTATGAGGCAAAGGTTAATATGAATAGAAAGATAAAAATACCATGTTAATTTGACTACGTACTTTTTTCATGTTGACTATTTTTTCCTTCTTCATAATTAGAAGTGATTAAGGGTGTTTATTATTATTATTTTTTTATTAACTAAGAGATGTGTAGGGTCATATGGGACTCATGGCTGTTAGTGTGTCTGAATGGGGAGGACCATGCTTTCTTTGCCTTATGGATATAGAGGGAGTAGTGGAAATAATTGGATCCTGCTCCAAAAAGAAATAACGTTACTTACTTTGATTATACTTATGTAAACAAATTTAAAAAAAGAAATTCACTGAGAACCGTAATTGAAAGATCTAAATTGCGTAAACATCATGATTAGTGTATGCAAGTAATTTGAACTCATGCTTTTTTGTTTTATGTTGTGTGTCCTTTCATCATTTGATTGAACTATTATCGTTGAAACATTTTATAAGTTTTAATGTTTTATGATGACTGCTAGCGAAAAAAATTATGTCATTCTCTATTTGCCTTGTGATCTCATTTCACGGATGGCTATATTTATTTTCATATCAAACTATAATTATACAACATAAAAAGGAATATGTGATCAGTGTCGAATCCATGATCAAAAAAGACCTCGATGCGGTTCCTTGAACCTAAACTTACAAAACTTGTAGTACAAATATTGTGAATATAAACCTATTTATTCGTCTAGGCCCGGTTCAGTCAACTTGGTTGACTTTTTCTCCCAAGCTCCACTCTTCATGGCGTTTCCAGATGCCCGCCGAGATGCGCTTTCAAAGTTGATATCCAAAAAGCTTATGACACTATGGACTGGGGGTTTCTTAAGAAGATCTTATTGGAGTTTGGTTTTCATTCTCGCATGGTTTCATGGATTATGGAATGTGTTTCTAGCACATCGTTTTCGGTAAGTGTGAATGGTTCGTTGGCCGGATATTTCAAAGGGAAGGGGGGCCTTCGTCAAGGGGATCCATTATCTCCCTATTTGTTTACTTTGGTTATGGAAATACTGACCCTCATTCTGAAGCGCAAAGTTAGAGAGACAGACGAATTTATTTTCCATCATCATTGTTCTAGTCTTAATATTATTAATCTATGCTTTGCGGATGAATTATTTCTTTTCGCACATAGTGATGTTAATTCTGCTCGTGTTATCTTGCAAGCTTTGGAAGAGTTTAAAAGTGTGTCGGCATTAGTGCCGAGTCTTTCTAAGAGTACCGCTTACTTGTGTAATGTTCTTAATCATACAAAGTTGGATATTCTTGGTGTGCTTCCGTTTGAAGAAGGTACGTTGCCCGTTAAGTACCTTGGTGTTCCCTTAGTCTCTACTTGGCTTGTCTATAGAGATTGTAAGAAGCTTGTGGAAAACGTTCAAAATCGTATTGGCAATTGGAAGAATAAATTTATTTCATTTGCCGGAAGGTTACAACTTGTTCAATTGGTTATCTATTCTATGCATGTTTATTGGTCTTCGGTCTTTATTCTTCCTTCTTGCATTATCACTGATATTGAGCAGCTCATGCGTGGTTTTTTATGGTGTCAAAGAGACATGCGTCGTGGGAAAGCAAAGGTTTCATGGGAGTCGATTTGTCTTCCCAAAAATGAGGGTGGTTTGGGTATTCGAAGGCTTGAGGCGTTCAATTTTGCTCTTTTTACATCTCATAGTTGGAGTATCATCATTTTAAAAGAGTCTTTATGGGTTAAATATATTCATACTCATAAGCTTTGTGGCCGGAATTTTTGGGACTTCCCGTTTCTTGGAAGCATGACATGGGGTTGGCGTAAATTGCTTCAGATTCGTCCCATCGTCCGTAAGTTTTTTTGGTATAAAATTTGTAATGGCTCTTCTATTTCCGCATGGTTTGACAATTGGTGCACAACAAGTCTTTTGATGGACCATCTTTCTGTTCGGGATATAAATGGGGCAGGATTTAATATGTACTCGACACTTGCAGATATTATTGATAATAATATATGGAAACGGCCTATACAATGGGCTTCGAAATATCCTACTGTTTACAACACCACTGTTCCGATTCTAATTCTAAATAATAATGATTCTTTGGTTTGGAGAGATCGAATGGGCAAGGATCATTTCTTCTCAACTAGTGTTGCTTGGGACGATATTCGGCCGCGTGGTAATATTATTGAATGGACTTATGTTGTATGGTTTGCTCATTGTATCCCACGGCATGCTTTCCATTTTGGGTTAGTTATACAAAAGAAGTTGAAGACGCAAGGTAGGCTTAGACAATGGGATGTTAGTCCAATGACTGACTTAAACCTGTCTAGATGCCCGTTATGTAAATTAGTTCCCGATTCTCATGACTATCTGTTTTTTCAATGTGTGTTCTCATTTGGTCTCAAGTGAAGTCCAAGGCTGATATGCATAATATTTATTGCTCGATGGATGATATTATTCACTGGATATCCCCATTCGCTAAGAAGAAGTCGGCTATTGGAATTGTTTCTAAACTTGTTTTGGTGGCATCTACGTATTTCATTTGGCAAGAGCGGAACTCAAGGCTATTCAAGCAAAAGAAAAGATCTAAAGATCAAGTGGTTAAACTCATTTTATCCACTGTTAGATTAAAGCTCCTCACCTTGTCTTTCAAAAAAACAAGTCGAGTGGATAAAGTGATGGCAACTTGGAACCTGCCTAAATCATTACTTATTAGTTCTACGTAGTGTTTGGTTGGGCCTAGTCTTTTGTCATTAATTTTAATTTGTTGTTTTGGCTAGGCTCTTTTAGTTTTAAAAAATTGGCATGTCGATCTTTTTTGCTTTGGTTAGAAGCACAAGTGGTGCGTATGTTTGTACAAGTTAATATGGTACTTTACCATATTACCTAATATTCATGGTTGAGTAAGTATATTTTTATCAGGGTAAAAAAACCCCTTTACCAAAAAAAAAAAATAATATTGTGAATATAGTCCATTTCAATAAAATCGAGACCCCTATTGTGTTTTATGCACTGCATAATAAATGTATGTAGTTTCATAGACAAAAGACGGAGGAGGGCATGATGGCCACGTGCCCCCATGGCGAAAAGACCGTTGTTGTGCAAAATTTTAAAATAACTGGCTATTTTTGTAATTTGTCTCTTTTAACGAACCGATTTGTAATGTAATTACTAAAAATTAGTATTAAAGTTTGTTCATTCGATCTTAAGTATCTGGCTCTGTCCTCGTCTCTTTTATGAAAACCACTTTAGGTCTAACCTTGTCTGTGGTAATCATGTTTTTGTTCATGCATGATTCATTCAAATAATTGAGCGTAAATTCCCAAAAAGGGACAAAACCTCAAGTGAATTCCCACAAAGGTACTTTTTCAACCAGCATTCCCAATTTGGTCATGTGCGAATGTGCGAATGTGCGATCCCACTAGTTTTTTGACACGTGTCCCAGACAAATAGGACTTGTCCCCCACTATCTCTTGTCACTTGTCCCACCCACTATCACTTGTCCCCCATGTGTTCAGACAAAAATTACTAATTTACCCTTAGTTCTATAAGTCAAATAAATGTGCGATTTTACTACCTATTAAATGTGCGAATGTGCGAACTCGATTTATTTCCAGATTCAAATGTGCGATTTAAATGTGCGAATGTGCGAATTCATTTTATTTCCAGAATCAAACTCAACTAATGGCTAGTATTGTAGCAAATCTTTGAATTTATTTGACAGCCTCTATTCTCTTTCCAAGTCAACAAATGGGTGTCTTTTTTTCTCTTGTTTTCTTGTTTCTTTATATACAAACTTTCATTGATTTTGTTTTTCTAAAATTTCTCACAATATACCTGTTCAAAAAAAGCAATCCGAACAAATTGGTGGGATTTTAGAAAAGGTGTACCTCATCTCTAAATATCATCACCACAAAAAAAAAAAAAAAAATGCTCGATCTGCAAAAAAAACCCAGATCCCATATCCGGCCAAGAACATCAAGAACAAAACCCACCACCTCAAAAAAAAAATCAAAACCGGATCTACTCACCATCACAAACACATCACAGATCTAAGATCTAAATCAAATAAAAATTCAAAAGTCACGGACCAGCAACTTGGAGATGGCAGTTGGGGTTTGATAGTGGGTTTCGTCACATTTTTTACTCTTATTTGTTAGATCTACAGATCTGGTGGTGGTGGTCGACGGATCTGGTAGTGGGGTTGGTCGGTAGTGGTGGTGGTTGACAGATCCGATGGTGGTGGTGGAAGGTAGTCGACAGATCTAGTAGTGGTGTTGGTCGGTAGTAATGGTGGTTGACGGATCCGATGATGGTGGTGGAAGGTGGTCGCTGGCGAGTTGGATCTAGTGGTTGTGTTGGTAGACGCAAGTGGTTTATTGGTGGTGGTGGAATTATCATGTGGTGTGAGTGGTGGTAAAGAGATAAGAGGTGATGTTTATTATTAACGAGGGGTAAATTAGTAATTTTGTAATAATAGGAAAAAATATCTGGGAACACACCCACCTAACCATGTACTTTTATTATTAAAAAAAATGATACGTGTCACTAAATTAGTTGGATCGCACATTCGCACATTCGCACATGACCAAATTGGGAATGCTACTTGAAAATGTACCTTTGTGGGAATTCACTTGAGGTTTTGTCCCTTTTTGGGAATTTACGCAATAATTGAGGGTGTGTTTGGTATGTGGGGTTCAAGGGCTTTAGGCTGATAACCATTTAAAATAAAATGTTTGGTATCTTCAGTTTAGATTTACGCGCTACCATGAGCCCCATTTTCCAATTCCTATAACTTTCTTGGGTTTTCTCTCTCTACATATATAAAACACATTTTTTTTTGTTTTCAAAAATTCCCAGCCACACATGCAACAAATTTTTCATATCATTTCTATTTTTTATTCAAAAATAATATATTCTAATCTAATTAATTTATATAATATATTAATATATATATACAATAAAATAATAATTAAATTTCTCTCTCCATATCTACTTTCAAACATTTCCCAAATTCAAATCTAAATCCAATCCCGCTTATAAACCAAACGCACCCTGAATTCCTTATGCAAAAAGAAAAGCAAGCGAATTAAAAAGGTACGTAAGGTGACAGGTGAGGTAGGGTTGGGTTAAGTTAACCAGTTTGAGTTAACTTTAATCATAGAGATGGGTTTAAAGACGTTAAGATCCTGCCACACACGTGTTACTACTTTTCCTCATTTTTAATGCTTTATCTATTTTGAATTTTATATTTTTACTGCGTATGAAGTTAAACAAGTACTTGACCCATCACTTACAAGAAATAGTGAAATACAAATGCAACATATACCCGTTTCTGTGTACAAACCAAAGGCACTATAGTCTATAGAAATATCTATCAAGGAGAAGTATATTGGTGCATGGATAATTTGGCACTATAGTCTATAGAAATATCTATCAAGGAGAAGTATATTGGTGCATGGATAATTTATGCAATCAAACTAGTTAAAAGCTTAATTGATAAAAGTGTATATCGTAAATAAGTAAATATTACGTGTATTTTTTTGGTAAAACATGTACTAAACTCATAAAATTTTCACGGATGAGATCATCCGTTACGATAAATGGTCGTTGCAATTTGCTTAGCAACGGTTTTTGGAGCAATAAAAATGCAACAGAGATTTTTACTTTTATTTTATTTTATTTATTTCTTTTTTTTAAATACTTAAATCATTAACATTTTAATTAAAACACATTTCAGATTATCACATGATATTTTATAGAAGCTTGATATAGTTTTTCACTTTTTCTTCTAATTATCCTTTATTCATTATCTGTTTAATGTTTATATTTTAATTCATAAAAAAACCTCACTTTCTTCCTTAAATTTTGTGATAGGCATACAACAATAAGATAATAATATCGTTTCTCTATTTGGTAAGAAGTTACACCAAACTATATTGTTATTTTTTTTTTCCTTTGCTAAACTTAGCATAGTTAATATTATGAAGTACACTGTACATAAGTAAACAAAAATATTATTCCATTTCTCTCAAAACCACAAAAAGTTGCCACCGAATAATCTGCCACCCCCACTCACACTCACCGTCATTGTCGTATCATTATTTGTCTATAAATCTTGATTCATTTCACCTATCATTCTTTCCCTTTGCTAGTACTACTTTATATCATCAATAATAGTAATAATATTCACACCACCTTTATATCATCACATCACTAAACTTTTCTTTACCATTTTGGCTTCAATCATGAATGCTCTTGCTCTTTCTTTGGTGATTTTCCTAGCTATGGCTGGCTATTCAAGTAAGATTTTGTTTAGATCAAATTAAACACTTTGTTATGTACTTTTGTAACTAGTTGTTTTACCATTTTAAGTACATTTATGGATTTATACTTACTTATAGTAAAGTTTGAAGCTTAGATAAATGACTAGTTAGGCTCGGATCGAGATCTTAAGATCCCAAGTAATTTATAAACCTAATATACATGTATATATGCATGACATAAACATTTTTGAGGTATTCAAGGACAAATCTAAGAGAAATAACTTTATATTTGAAATTACATTTTTTTTAATCTATGGTTTTCAACTTTTTATACATATTCTCAAGCTACTCTAAGCCTTATTTTCACAAATGTTATATTTTTATTAAAAGGGTTACAATATTTTTGCTAGTTCTCAAATGGGTTACTTTTAGATTTTATTCTTAATGTCAAAACTTATCACTTTTTAATGCCAACTTTTATGGTTATTTTCTTGAAAAACAGGTGCAGCTTATTGTGTATGCAACACTGGGGTAAGTGACACTGCAATGCAATCAAACATAGATTATGCTTGTGGTGCTGGTGCTGATTGTAAACAAATCAACCAAAATGGTCCTTGTTATAGTCCTAATACTTTAAGAGACCATTGCAACTTTGCTGTTAATAGCTACTTTCAGAAAAAGGGTCAAACCCCAATGAGCTGTTCATTTCAAGGAACTGCAACTGTTACCCAAACAGCCCCATCTGGTAATTTACATTTTACAGTTTTACCCTTTTTGAAAGTGTCCATTTTTTTTTAATGGTTTTTAACTTTTTGTGTTGATATCTTGATTTTCTTGTTGGTTTATAGGGGCAAGTTCTGCTTGTTTTTCTGGATCCTCAAGGTGTGTTTCTGCCCTATTTAGATCTTTAGAAAATTGTTACTAGATCTTATGCTTCTTTATTTTTGAACTATAGATTGGCTTAGAATATACAGTACTATGGATTTTGTCATTTCACTATAAATGTCACATGGGCTATTTAATAAACCTAATAATTACCATGCTTAAAAATATCTAGTGACTATGAACATAAACTGTGATGTAACATATGATTTTTATTTTTTATTTTTTTATTTTACAATATTTATTTACCTAAAATAAGCAAGTATGTAGTTTAATACAAACACCCAAAACTGTTTATCTTTTTATAAAAAAGCAGGTTAACACTTAAATAAGCATTCTCGAACACCCTCAAAATATATAGTTTTTAATACTCATTGGTTCCTTGAAAAATGCTAAACATGTTTTGAGCTCTTATGAGTGTTTTATAAAGTGATTGAGAGAATATGATACCTTTTGAATGGTCTTATGAGTGCTCTTTTTGCATTTCTTGATGAGGACCAAATGGACCATATATGTTGCTGGTTTAAGTTAATGTCTAGCAATAACTCGTTACAAAATTTAGTCCGTTGTTTTTTACTCATAACCTTAGTTGCACTATGTTAGTTAATTTGATAGGTTCATTTTTTTAGAACGGAAAATTTTTACTACACCACCTATCTCACAAATTTTATCTCATATGTATTCTCCAATGAGACTTGGGCCAAGAAGCCTTTGGTAATTTAATAGGTTCATTAACTTTAGTTACATCACTTGCATGATACAATTGTGAGTCGTCGTGACTCATGGAAGTTGAATTATGAGGTGGTGTTTGGTATTGATAAGATGCAACATCGTCTTTTTAGGACACTTTGTGCTTTTTACTTTGATATCATCACAAATAATGGTGTGGTGATCACACTTATGCTTTTTTATAAAGCCCAAAATATCATCGCAAATAATGTATGTTGCATGATCATCAATGCTTTAATAATTCACCTAACACGTAGTACCAAATAATAAGATCGTTCGAGATTGTCGTGTTTTCATATACTAGCTTTAATGATGTGAACTTTTTTTTTTGGTGTCTTTTTTGCCTATAAGGTTTAATGTAAGATAGTGCACGGTTCCTTTCTTAAAAAGGGTTTTACGTAATGTATTGTATGTTTTTTGAATTGTCATTTTTAATTTATGTAGTGGCACTTCAACTCCAACAAACCCAACCATGGCGCCACCCGGGTCAAGTACCGGAACTGGAACAGGGACCGGGACCGGAACCGGAACCGGGACCGGCACAAACACTGGAACTGGCACAAGCACAGGCACGGGTACCGGCACAAGCACTGGTACAGGGACTGGAATCAACACGAACCCATCATTTGGCGGCGGTATGGCTCCTTCAGGAAGTATTACCGATAACTCTGGTGCTGTGACCATCCACTCAACCACGACCGGGTTCTTGCTACCAACCCTTTTGTTTTTGGGCTTGGTATGGTCGAGACTGATCTAAGTTTCGTATGCACGATGAGATTTCACCAAGGGTTTGGACCTTTTGGTTGTTATCTCTTAAGCAACTATAAGTTGTAGTATTTGTTGGATTCCTTAGGAGTAGATTTGACTTACCTTTTGTATATCTAAGAGTCAGCTATTTTTTGTTCCACTTGTTGTAATTTAATCAGCAGTTTATTCTGTTTGAATGGTTGGTAGTTGGTACTATTATTTATGCGTTTTATGTACTACATTTGGTGCAAATGGTCATGATTTTTTGGTATGATGTAAGAAAAGCATAAGCATCTTATAGCTTATATATTAAAAGCTCATAAGATTATGTTGTGTGTTTGATTTAGCTTATGTTTAATAAGTAGCTAATAAGCTCAAGTGTTTGGTTTATCTTATGCTAGTAAACGACCAAAAAGGACATGAGCTAATAAGCTTATAAGGAAAGGTGTTTGGATTAGCTCATAAAATTGAGGGTAAAATATGGTCATGCTTAGTGTTTAAATTAGCAGCTTATTTTTAATAAGCTAATAAGCTCAAATGTTTGGTTTAACTTACATTGGTAAATGATCAAAAAGGATATTGGCAAAGAATTCATAAGCTATGATGTTTGGATTAGCTCATAATTGAGGGTTAAGTTGCAATTTGTTGCAGAGTATGTTATATAACCCAACCGCCTTTAAAAAGTCATGATCTTAATACTATCATAAACCATTTATATAAACTCGTACGTTTACTCATATATGTTAACGAGCACATAGGTCCATCATACAATCTTAGCCAAACATCTCTAAATATATAGCGTTTGTTTGTATCTGGTTTATCTAACCGTGTGGTATTTGTTATAGTAAATAACCAAGGAAAATACTAAACGTAGCCCATAAGGATACGTTTAAGAAATTCTGACATGCATAAATTGTTTGTACTTTTAAAATAATCATTCATCTCCTGAATTTAACAACTCTCAAATTATATGTGCTACCCTTTATTGCATATGTTTATTTATTAAACATAGCTCTTATAGCTACAAATAACCAGGTTTACCCAAAATGTTGTATTTGTGACATTTTTTACCGTATTAATTGTTGATGATTAGTATAAATACGATATTTATGAAACTTCTAAACAAAAAGGGCATTTGGTCTAGTGGTATGATTCTCGCTTAGGGTGCGAGAGGTCCCGAGTTCAATTCTCGGAATGCCCCTACCCTTTTAACAATATGTTTCTTTTAAGAAAGCTTTTATTATATTAAATTGACAAAACGCTAGAAGGAGGGCTTGAACCTCCGACCTTGTGGTTAACAGCCACACGCTCTAACCAACTGAGCTATTCCAGCTTTTGTTTTATACTCAAATCATTTATTCATATAAACATATGGGTAAGATAAAAACTACTACTATTATGTTATAAACATAAGATAAAAACTACTACTATTATGTTCAAACAAAAGGTTTTCAAGCGGGATCCTAGTTAAGATTGTTTTAGTTTTTGAAATATTGGAATCGTAAGATCAGATCAGGATAATAAGATCCTACTATAATGTCATACAATATGTTACGGAGTATTTTTTAAATTTTATAATACATAATTCATAACTTTGTAGTTTTTAGTTTGCGGTTTAAGAAAAACAAATTAGATTTGATTAAATCTTAACATCCTATTGTCAAGATGAAGATCTTAGAAGGTATTAAACTTGCTAAGAACCTACGTAGGATTTAGATCATTTTTGCTTTGTAGCATCGTGGTAAGATCCTAATATTAAAATCGGGATCTTTAACAACTATGAAAACAATAACCTATAAGATCTTTTCCCAAAGATTTTTTAAATACAGAAAAATGCAATATCTTAAGTTCTTAATTACCGGGTGACCAAGCTGGTAAAATGGCTTGTAAGTCTCATTACAAAAGTGTGTGAAATCACAAATTTCAGATTTTAAAGTGATCATGTCAACTTATCTAAAAACAAGTTTTACCCGATTTGAATATGTGTCATGATGGCTTAAACCTCATAACTTAGTTAGACAAAATGTCGAAAGCAATAGCTAAAAAGAATGTACCAAAATATTTTATGATTTAGATATCCTAAAGAACACACGGTTTGAGTATTCTCCTATAGCTCTAACAAGACCACAAACTTTTTTAGAAAGCTTGTATTCTCATTACTTTAGGTACGAATACTATTGTTGGTTTCCATTCAAGTTTTGAAAATTTAAAAGTTCTAGTGTTCTTTATGCTTTCTGCTATACTTTTCCTTTTCTTACAATCTTAAACATATATTGACTACCTTTTGTTTCTCTTACCCCCTAAGGAATGAAAAATGAAAGCTCATTTGTTATAACGTTCGAGAAATACAAATGCCGAAAGTTGTGGAAATACATAAACAACTAGTGTCGCATAAACTATATATAAGTCATGATTCCTTGATGTACACGTTATACTGGGACATGTTTCGGCTAGCATTGTTGATTATCCACGTTTTGTAAGAGAAATCGAAGAAGTTGATGACGATGGAAAAATAACAACATGTTGGTATCAATACATCAACGCGTACATTAAAAACTCGACCGTTAATAGTAGAAATTTTATAAACCACTTCATCCATAATCGCCTATACAAGTAAGCACGCATCTATAACACAAAATAAAATTGTATAAATTATATGTTTATCAAGTTTAAGATGTATTATGTACTAGCCCATTAGAGTTAGCTTAGGTGCTTGATGAGTGTGTAAATACTCATCATTTTTCTATCATCTGAACTGCCAAAACATCCAAAAACACCAAATAATGCATCAAAATAGTGAAAATATTCCAAAAGTGTGTTTTATGTGTTCTAGATGCAAAATGTTTGAAAACAAATGAAAAACAAACAAAGTTTGCACAATTGGCAGTTTCAGTCCCTCAACTTTCACAAATTGTCAAAACTAGTCCCTGAATATTTCAAAATATGCAAAATATCATAAAAGGTCCTTGGGGATTCATAAGTTGTCAAAACAAACCCTTTGAATATCAAAAATCACAAATTTACAACTTTGGTCCCCCAAGTTTGAAAAATGTCAAAAATAGTCCTTGGTGAATTTAAAAAGTGAAAATAATCAAAAATAAACCTTGTACTATTCATCAATGACAAAATTGGTCCTTGTGGTAAAAATTTGGAAAATTACATGTTTGGTCCCTGAAGTTTCACAAAATGGCAGAAATGGTCCCTGGGAATTTCAAGAGTGAAAAAGTCAACATTGGTCCTTGCACTATTCAACCTTGGCAAGAAAGGACCCTTTGAGAACTTTGGAAAATTTACAACTCAGGCCCCTCAAAATCCAGAATTTACATAAATAGTCCTTGTGAAAATAACAAACCAAACGGATCCTTATTATATAAACCCAAAATCCAAAACCATAAACCCAAACCCCGGCCCTTTTCTTTTTCTTTTCTCTGGCCCAACCCACAAGCCCAACCCACTGTTTAAAAATTATAACCCCCCTTCCCCCTCTCCTTCCCCGTTCACACCACCACCACTCCACTTGCCCTGCAACCATCACCTCACACCCACCATCTCCATCACATCCCACCGCCCAAATCCACTTCACCTAACCCACTACCCCCCACAATAAATGCACCACCCCCACAGGTGCAAATTGCAATTTCTCATTTTGGCGCCAAAATACACGTGGAAGGCTAGGATCACCCATTTTGCAATTGGACAGCTGGGATTTGTTCAGAAGGCCAAGGGAAACCCTTAAGCTCAAGTATAAAAGGAAGAGGATGCAAGGAGAAAGTAGTTAGTCATAATCTAGTTTTAGTATAAGTCGAATTTATGTAATTTCAAATTTCAGTTGTTAATTTCAATCAAAAGTAGTTGTAATCTGTTTCTAAGTTGTAATTTCATCTTTTATTAATACAAATTCCAAGTTCTAAGTTAAATTCCAGTTTCATCATTTCTAAATTCAAAATTCTGTTTTAGCTTTAATGGTGTTTTAAGGTTTAAGTTTCTGTGTCATAAGCTCACTTAGGACTTATATAAACTTAAGAAAACATAAAAAACATAAAAAATTCAGAAAACAAATCATACAGGGTACCTATGCATTTGACTGTGGAAAGCTTTGGAAGTTGCCTACAATGGAGGGGCAAGATGGACTTTACCAGCTTATTCTCTGAATAAGCTGGAGCTTGTTGAGCATAAAGAAGCTCTAGTACAGCTAGAGTAAAGGTTTTCCATTTACAATCTCTTAATGTCCAAGTTTTAGTGTAAATTTCCATTCCACTGTGTTAGTGCTTATTATTGCTTATCTCTGAGTACTTTGTGCTTATTTTGTGTCATTTAGTCATAATATAGCTTAAACTTAAGTTCTTAGTTGTTAAAATCATTTGTGCATACAATTTTCATTTTCACTGTCAAAAGAGCAATATTGATCACTTTGAATAATTATGGATTAGACCTGTGTTTCTATGTTCAAATCAGTCTAAGCAAGCATAATTGATCATTTGAAATCAAGTTTGTGGTCCAAATCACCAAGTTCTTTTGAAAACCAACATTAGTGCAGTTAAAAAGGTTGTTTGGATTGGTAGTTATAAGTGTGATCCAGTGTTCATTGGTTGTTGTTTGTGCTTGATACATGTTACTTAGGATCTAATAAACTCAAAACAAGCATAAAATCCAGTGGTCATTTGTAAAAAAGTCAAAATCACTCTTAATCTCATCTCATTCATAATCTGTCAAAGATTTTTGGTCCAAATTCTTCAAATCAGTTCATTAGTTGTTAATATTGCTAGATTTCATGTTCTTATGGTTTAATACAACATAATCAGTCCACAAATTAAGATCAAAACTCACCAAAGTCAACTTAGTGCAAAAATCAAAAAAGTCAATTTGACAGAAAAAAGTTTTTGAATAAAATAGTTGATTTAATTGTGATCTTGTTGTTGTGAATTAGGTTAAAAGCTTGTAGGGTATTAATATTTGGTTGCTAAGCTTCATTAGGGTATTTTTATTTAATTTTTATCTAGCTTATATACTGCTTATTTGATGGCTTTTCTTAGATAGTTTTTCAAAAAGGTGTTCTGTATCACAGTTTTCACCAAAGTTCATAAGCTTGCACAATCTTGGTTAGTTAGTCTTAGCTTGTGATTCTTGTTGATTTGGAAAGCCCATTTGGTCAGCTACTTGTGCTAATAATTGTTTTTCACTTTAGAGCTTTTCAGATAGCTTTTTCATTGGCTTTTAAAACAGACTTTTTCATAAACTTACCCTGTGTCACAGGTTTGAGCCCATTTTCATAAGCTCACATAGAGCTCATTAGTGGGTCCCACCTGTTGAACCCTGGCTTTTTGGAAAGCTTATCAGCCATATTTCAAAGTCCAAAGCTTATTTTGTGTTTTAGAACTTAATCAATAGGGCTGCTTGTTTCATTTTGTTTGCCTCATTCAACTGTGTCAGCATAGATTTTTCAACACCCCCATCTTCATAAGCTCACACAGAGCTTATTAGTGGGCCCCACCTTGTGATTCTTGGCTTTTTGGAAAGCCAAGCAACCATAGTTTCCAGTTCTAGCTTTATTTTGCTTTTTCTAACTTATTTGATAAGCTGAATCAAGCCAACAAAAAACTTGCAGGCCTGTGAGTCACTGTGGTTATTGAGATTGCTTATTTGTGCTTTTTGGCTTATTCAGTGTGCTTTTCTTGTATCTTTGGCTTATTTCATGTTCATATAAGTTGTTTGTAGCTTATTCTATCATTTGTGATCACTGTGTGGCTTATTTCTAGCTTTTGCATTGCTAGTTTGACCAAAGTCAAACTGTCAAGAACAAAAGCTTGCATTGTGCTTATTTTTAAGCTCTGTAAAAAGTGTTTTCATAAAAGTTATCCATTTTCAGTGTACAAACAAGTTCCAAACAGAAAAATCCAAAAATAATCACTTTTTAATAAAAGTGATAGTTTCTATTTAATATTTTTAATTTTCATTTTTTCTTTTTAAATTTAGCTTAATAATATTCTGTTTTTATAATTTTTTAAATTAGTTTGTCACCTTAAGTATTTGTAGTAATTTTCTTAGAATTTCTTTTTTCTATTTAGTATTTATTAGATTTAATATTAGTTAATTTAGTAATTAATTAAAACTGTTAAATTAAATAATTCTGTATAAATTTGTTAAACAGTAGCATCTTTTTATATTTTTCCTAGGTTCTAAATAATATTTAGTATTTTTAGTAATTTTTCTAGAATTTTTACTGTTCATCTTATAATTATTAGATTTAATTTTAATTAAAACAGTTTAATTAGAAAAACCAAAAAGAAATTAGCATAGTTGTTAAGATTTAATATAATTTTTATTTTTATAATTTTTCTAGCTTTGTCACATTAATTAGAATCTGTAAAAATTAATTTTATAATTTTCCTTTTTCATTTTCTCATTTTTCTCTTTTAAATAGTTTAATTAGGTTTTAAATATTAATTAAGTTTTTAATTTATAAAAAATCCACAAAAAGACAAAAATATTTCTTTTTAATTTTTATAAATATTTTAAGTCATTTTAGGTTTTTAGAAAATAATTTTGTAATTTTCTAAGTTAAATTTGTAATAGAAATCTTTTTGAATTAGTTTAAATAGATTTTAATTAAATTAAAATAGTTTATATTAAATAATTAATATTAAATTAATATAATATTAATAAAATATTTTCTTTTTAGATTTAAATTTTCTTTAAATTATAAGTTTCAAAATTTTCATTTTACACCCTTGAAGTTTGGAACTTGTCATTTTTAGCCCCGGTAGTTTAGAAGTTGTCACTTTTAGTCCCTGTACTTTGCTTAATTGCATTTTGTATTATATATTTGTCATATCTGTTATTGTGCATTTTCATTTTCAATTCCAAGCAATCATTAGTGTAAAATCAAATCAAAATCTTATTCTGGTTACTATTCCCAAACTCACTCATTCCCAAAACGTTTTCCAAATACAATTTCAACCTCGTTGGGACTTTAATGACCCGGGGAAACACTATACTCTCCAGGATTTCATTGCATCTGGTCTTAAGCTTTCAGGGTTTATTTGTTACGGTTAGCCATTCACAAGTGGCTAGCTTGTGTGACAATACCTGTTGGTTCTGAGACCAGTCAGTGCTTAACGCAGAAATCTTGAATAACTACAAATGCAGAAATCTTGAAAACTTTAAGAGACATTTTCTTTTTCCTCTTTTATAGTTTCGGCTAGCATTGTTGATTATCAACATTTTGTAAGAGAAGTAGAAGTTGATAACTACGGAAAAAGACTAAATGTTGGTATCAAAGCATGATCAATAAACAACAACGATCTTACAAACAAAAGTACACATATGTAACAATGTTTGAAGATTGTCTAGCTTGGTATCTACGACAGTACGACTTGACTTAACTCAAAAGGTTACATTAGCAACTCGAGCGTAAATAGTAGAAATTTTTTAAACCACTTCATCCATAATCGCCTATACAAGTAAGCACGCATCTATAACAAACACAAGTACAGTTGTATAAAACATATGTGTATTGAAAATGAACTTTTGTAAACTATCATATATATGCCATTAGTTTTGCCTATTGTGTAATGAATAAAGAACCATTTATGCAAATAGTTTGAACAAGAGAACATTTTTATGCAATATTTTTTTGAGAAATGATAAGAATGGTTAAAATCATGCTTATATGCCTAAAACTATGTGGCAACAGTTTATTGGTTGCCGGACTCACTCTTTTACACACCAATAAATTGTTGACGCACAATTTTAGTCATATAATTATGCATGTTTTTAGGCATCCCTATCATTTTCATTCCTTTTACATCCAATTATATCACATCTTAGTAGACGTGGCCGGAATTTCTCTCTAACCTGACGGGTCTAGATGAGTTTACATGGAAAATTTGTAACTTGTACGTTTATGTTAGTCTAACAAACACGTTGGACCCAACATTATTCAACAACTTTGGAAGGGACCCAAGTAGAGCCATAAGGTGTTAAGAGTTAAGACTAATATCAACGCACAAGTTACCACTTTTCTATAAAAATTATAAACCTATCTAGACCCGTCGGGTACAGATTGCCAAGTCTACATCTTAGTTTGTATAAAATGTGATTTGGACTAAGCATGCTATCACTTTCAATAACTACAAATGCAGAAATCTTAAAAACTTTAAGAGACATTTTCTTTTTCCTCTTTTATCCGGTAAAATTGGCCAGATTGAGCTTATTTCCCTTGTATGCCATCTAATCCAACTACTCAAGAAATTAGAACACGAAATCGAGAAAGATATAGTTGTAAAACAGTTAGAAACCGGCAGTGTACAGAAAATTTCACAAGTTTCTACTCCGCCTTTAAAATTGCAGCTTCTACTCCGCCTTTGACTTCTCCGCATTCTTCTAAAAAAACGACACGGACAGTTTATTTACGTTACATTTCAGAGGTGCCAAAACGGGTGGACGACTTAAGTCCAAACTAGGAATGATAAAACAAAGGTCATGTAACAAGATCAAACAAGTTTGGGCCAAACCAGTTTAGTTTTAAGTGTAGGTTAATATATGTTAAGTACCTTTCCACATATTCGACGCAATGAGACGCAATGAGACATGTTTCCTTTTAGCTAAGGTGCTGATTTTTTTTAATTTTTTTTTTTTTTTTTTTTTTTTTTTTTTTTTTTTTTTTTTGACAAAAGTATATTATCTTAATGGCCACCTCTTACAGTCTTACTCGTCAAATGTCATAGTCAGATTCGGACTAAAAACATATTCTTAATCAAACAAACAACACTTAAGTGCCATTTTATGGTATTTTACCATTATCAATAAAAGTATGAAAATGACCCATTTTAATATGGTCCAAATATAAGTACTGGTTTGAAACTAGTTATGTGACCCATTAGTTACTACCTATGGCAAAACTGGGCAAACAAAAGTATGGACAAGATTCATACCTTTTTTTGGTCTTCAAGGTTAGCTTTAATAACCGAGTAGATAGCAACACCAGCAATCGCGATTGCAGTACCAATTCCAGTTTGTGTCGAGATCCTATTCCCTGTCATAGTGTATGCACTTGAAATACTAAGAATAATGAACAAAACTCGAGTTTATGTTAATGTAAACATTGTGTGGTCGTTAATATGGATTTACCGAAAACAATAATGGAGAAACCAATCACGAAAACACGTTTCAATACATTTCCTACAGCATGAGTAAGCGGTGCAACTCTCTCAAGAGTGTTGGTAGCAATCTTGAAACACAACAAATCGTTAACAATTATATAATGAAAGATCACATTTTATTATGTAGTATTGATGTTGGAAATGAATGATTTGTGGTTTACTTACTTGGTTATATAAATGGTAGAACATACCAATCCAAAATAAATCGGACACAAACTTAACCATGCCAACTTTGGCTATCGCATCTCTGAATCCATATTGCATCAATTTGGGTCCTTCGATCTGAGATACAACAAAAATGTTGGAAATTGTAGGTTCAAATCGCTTTCGGTAGCGATATTAATGTGACAAATATTGTTAAAGAAAGTATATTGTTTCATAAATCATAATAATATATATTTCAAAAAAATTGATTTACGAGGTTTTATGCGTTTAAAGTATGTACTTTTAGTGATTCCGACCTCTTTTGACCCGTATCTTTCATAACATTTTTGCCTAAATTACACTTCAGACTTATTATTAGAATGAAAACACGAGTCGTATTAACCTATTTGATGGTCAGATTGTAAATTTGCCAAATCTATCAGAAAACATATTAATCTTACAAGTATTGCTGGTGGGAGGCAAAACAGGAGGGCAATTATCGAAATGTAAGCGTACACGTTTGTGCTGTCCATACCTGTCTGCAAATCCAAATATAACAAACCAACCGACGTCAACTTGCTTAATATTAGATTTGCTTCACTGCTTAAACTCGATAAAAGATTGATCTTACCATGGCTTTCTTTGAATAGATGCTTCTATAAGTGAAAGAAATGTTAGAAATCATGGCACTTGTGAACCCAAGCCAGTTGAAAGAAAGTTCGGTCAGTGAGGCCATTGATACACCTACACATATGAGTCTTCTAAATTTCGCAATTCTATACGTTATAATGCCAACTCATTTACAATTTACTGGTCTACTCCGTTTGTAAGAAAATACAAGTCAAACGGGTAAAAAGTTACTAAATATGTTTTCAAGTGTTTATTTTTTGAATTTGGTCATCTAAAGGACTAAGTTCCTCTTTTTCAAGTGTTTAAAACTGTAACAAATAATTTTATCTGTGATATGTACCTAAAACCACAGGGGCCAGTGATAGCCACAGTGGAAGCGGGATTTGGTGGCCTAAAACAAACTGAGAAGCTGCAGCGCTGAAAAACGGCTCCAAAGCTGTTGACAACATAAAAAAAGTAAGTATCACATTTGAGGGAGTTGACTCAGTGAAACGGGTCACCAAGTCAAGCTAGTGTTTTTTTGTACCTTTGATGGTATGTGTAAAAGACACTGCGACTGCTGCAAATGAAACATTAGACATGACATGTCCGAGAGCATGGCACGCTGCAACGGGAGTAAGGACTCCTAGGAGATCCTTGTCAATGGGCTATAAAATGAAAAGATAATATATTTGTATTATGGTAGAAGTACATTGTAAAAAAAAGGTTGTGCAATGTAACGTGACGGAAACTTACTGCACGTTTAGGGAGACCGATTGACCAACTAATGAGACAGTATGTAACACCAACTAGAAGATGAACAACTGAAACAAAGCTGGAAATTCAAGAAATGGATATTGTTAATTGTTGATGTCAGTTTGGTAAACCACCACCAAATCGCCTAATGGTAAGGTCCATGGTTTCCTCACTAGAGGTCAAGGGTTCAAACCTCGCTAGGTATGTACATTTTTGGGGTGGCCAGGGCGAAAACGCTCCTTGGATTAACCAGGTGACGCCTACATCCGAGTCAAAAAGACTCACCCTCCCGAGTTACCTGAACATAGAAAACCTCATTTGTTTAAGCTTGGTCCTAGTCAAGCCCCGGTGCAGGTTAAGCTAGAAGTAAGGAAAAGGCTTGATTTGGGCCAGGCATTAAGGACTGTGGACTTAGAGATCGGTCTAGTATTTTCAACTTTTGGTTAAATATGAAACTTTTTGTTTCTTAACTAAATTTTGATTTTAATTTACTAAAAAAGACTCAAAAAATTTCCACAATGTAGTATTAGATAGCATACAAATAAAACAAATTTTACGTGAATTACATGTGACGATAACTTAACTAGTAAAAGGGTTGAATAGGTAGCACGTACGGTCATGTCTTTAGGATTGAACACATGAAACTACAATGGGATCACAACCGAATTTTGGATTCATCTGGCGATCAAACGACATGATAAAGTAAATCAACGGGCTAAACAAGGTCTTATATCGCAAAATGCCATTCTAGTCAGTGTACAAAGAACCGGTACGTAGGTATGCATGTATGACTTATTTGGTACAGCTAATACGTACGCTATTGTTTGCTTAATAATTACTGACGCTAATAAGATGAACTTACTAAGGGTATGGGAAGTAATTGTAGACCTTCTTATTAAGTATGTTGAATATCACATTCAAAAAGTACCTGCATAAAAAAATTGCAAAGTAGTTTATTAGTAAAACACGATACTTGCCAAATGCAAATAATCAAGTAGCGATCAATTACCAAAACATGAAACGGGCTTATGCTAACGACATGCCTTGAGCTCACCTCGAGGCAACATATAAAATCTCGAGGTTTAACTCAACACGTATAGTAAGAAAGTGTAACTTACCAAGTGAAGAAAAAGAAACCAGTAACTAGAGCTGGGTATCGTTGAAGAAAGCTCTTTGGAGGCTCAGCTATTGCCAACCTGCAGTTTGTTAATTCACAACTATACCATTAATTATTACTAACTATTCGACAATTACTTCTTTTTTAGCAAATAATTTTACTTCTCTTTACTGAATAAGAGTTTATACAAAGGATTAGAAGATGACAATAAGTTACACTTTGAATGAACTTAAATACATACAATAAAAAACACTAAGAATAGGTTGTATTTCATAGAAAAAAACAACTTTTATAAAGTTAAAGAAATGTGAAATAAGTTTTTATGTATAATAAACCAAAATCTTAAAACACATGAAAATTCATAAACACAAACCCTTCAGAGATATCAAACTCTTCACCACCACCATCCGCCGCAGCCGCAGCTTTAACCACCTGAAAATCACCCAAACCGCGCGGTCTCACCACCCGGTCCCACACGGACAATCTCAACCCATTTCCAGACAACCCAAAGGGTACCTTGCTAGACAAGTTATTAACACTAGCTACAACAACACGTTGACTTCTACATAACGTTACACAAGGCGATATTTTACTCGTAAAACATTTGTTACTAGACAATTTCGCAGGGTGCATAGACAAATGAGACATCAATGAAGCCATGTTGTCGTAAACAAGTTCCACACGTTAGATTTTGTTAAAAAAAATAGAGGATCAAAAGGGTTTTTGAGAAATGTTTTATATATTTGTGAGCATGAGATATAAGGTTATGAATGATTATTTGTTGTTTGGTTAAACGATGGAAACGAGGTTTTGTTGTTGAGGAATGATTAATGGCGGATAAAACATGGGGAAATTGAGTTGTTTCTTTGTTTGTATTAATGGAACACAATTTTGAAATGAATATGTGAAGACAAAATATTATATTGAGAGGGAGGACAGGATTTATCTTATGCTATGTTAGCCTAATAATGAATGTAATTGAAACTTTTATATTGAAACAGAAGTGTGTAATACTATCAAAAGATATCAAGTTTTTATATTTGAACAAAATTTTGCATTGAATTTATGATTTTTAACGAGTAGCTATCTCACAATATACAACATATCTATCTTACACGTTTTAAGCATGACTTAAATCAATAACCATTTGGTTAGAGAGCTTGTCACAGAACAAATAGTACCACTGAGACACAAACCATTTGTGTATTAAATATACATGAAGACAATTGAAATATATGAGGAAATTTGTAAAACTTACACCCAAAATGACACTTATTTCCAACTTAACTCAACTTTGAGGTATATAATTAAAACTAGGACAATGAATCATGTTTTGCCGAGTTTACCCTTCTGCACCCATTACACACATATTTCTCACTTATTTATCATTTTATTTAATAGTCTACTACTCTCACAACGTCACATAACCGGCCATATCTCCTCGCACACACCTTCATTCTACCTGGAAATAACATTGTTTTCACCGACGTCTCATTCCGAGCATGATGACACATGTCTCATCCGTTTTCATGCATACCTGATTCCGACCCGAAACCATGTCAAAGATGTTGCGATCTAGTTACGAAGTGAGGGTCATGTACTAAAGAAACGGGACACCGTTCACACCCAACGGTTTCTACTCTGAGACATCCAACGGTTTATTTATGATTTTTTCAACAGAACATAGTAGGCCCCATGACATTTGACAAGGTTAGACTTCCATTTTTAATAAAAACACTTATATAAGTTAAACTTTCAAGATACACATTGTGAGTTTTCTATAAATCTGTACTCATCCAGTTTCAAATAATTTATACAACAAGATTTTGCCTATCACCATGTCATTACAATGGATCATTTCTCACCACATCAATATCTTAAACAACCATAAAATGTTAGATGTTTTTATCAAAGGTTAACAACAGGTTTTAAATGACCCATAAGGATTTGAACATGAATTTTTGTCCCTCATTTTCTACATGAGTTTTACATCGATGCTTGTGTTCACCAAGTTCTGATGGTATCTGCAACTACACAAAAGTACTTTATTTTTGGCGTACCAGTTTACAACCAGGAGCTGGTTGTTCACAAGTGAAACAAAACCTACTTTGAGTTTTGACGTATCTTTAACACTGAATTTGAAAAGAAGGGAACAGTTTATAATGTTAAAGATGGTGTTCAGGATGTTTGAGTAATTATTTTTTGTTTTAATTAATCTGTACTGCGATGCAATACGAAACCACTACGAATGTATTGTGGATGTATTTAATTTAGGGCAAATACCATATTAAAGCACTATACTTGTCAAGAAAGTCACTTTTTGGTATCAAACAAATTTTTTTTCCTTATTTGGGTACTAAACTTTTATTTTTTGGCCTCTTTGAGGCACTTTGTGACATTTTTGCCCATGGATTTTTAATAATTTGAGGGGCAAAAATGTCACAAAGTGCCTCAAAGAGCCAAAAAATGAAAGTTTAGTATCCAATAAGGAAAAAAATTTATTCGATGCCAAAAAATGTATTTTATGACAAGTATAATGCTTTTGTATGGTATTACCTCTTTAATTTATGTGCATTGAGAAATCATTTTGTCTTCTTTTAGTTATCAATTATTAATATATTTAAACTTTTTTCGTCAATTTATTTTCGAAGATGTTACGAAAGTGAATAATTGCATACATATATTTATGGTACAAATTTTTAAAGCACAGGTACAATGATTTTTATGCATATTTTAGATGTATATGAAATTTTGCATCTTTAAAGGTGTATACGCAACTGTCCCAATTGTTTTGCCAAGTTAATGCCAAATTCAAA
Organism: Artemisia annua; assembly: GCA_014162995.1. Classification (NCBI taxonomy): domain Eukaryota; kingdom Viridiplantae; phylum Streptophyta; class Magnoliopsida; order Asterales; family Asteraceae; genus Artemisia; species Artemisia annua. Next base: position 44,402 of record LBNU01036713.1, on the reverse strand, counting down.
TTAAAATGGTTGTTTATAAGAAAAACTTACATTAATCAACTCCCTCGATTTCTACTTGGCTTCTCTCAAGGAACAACGTTTACTTAAATAAATAATAAAGAATTTTATAGGACATTATATTAGATTAAAAGATATACCCCTTCATTATTTTGAAGTTAATAACTGAATAAAAAAATTAATAATTTTTTGGTGAAAGGGCCAAAGAAAGATGCTTTTAATTTTAGTTGATGTCATCAAGCTAAGGCATGATAAATTACGCTTGCAATGGACTATTATTGCTTAGTCAAGTCCCACACCACAACCTTTATTTTAAGAAAAATGATAAATCCTCCTGTTTGATGTGCCTACAAATCCTCTTACTTACAGGATCTTGACAAGTGTCAGAACTGACGGTTTGGATGCAGAGAGAGAATGAGTAAGAAGAAAATATAAAATATTGTTGTGTGTGTAGGAGGATATTGTAGTAGGCTTTAGCAATGCTCGTATCATTTTGTCAAAAGAAACCAAATTTCTTCTGTGAAATAATCAAATGGAACTAACTTTAAATTCTTTAGCTACGTGTTTGAATAAATATATGTAAATGAAAAAAATGAATATAAATATTTGTTGATGCATAACTTTCACTTGTCCTATTCACATTTAACACTACAACTGATATGATTTATACAAGCAATAATCTTGTATCGAAGTTTCACAATTGCTCAATGACATTCGAAAAACCACTCAATGAAACAAAAATGATTTTTGAAGGAAGAGTTAGTGGAAAACTAGTGATATAATGATATGTTAAGAGGAATTTGCATTTCTGTAATCAAACTTTACTCAATTTTGTGTGCTTTCGACTTAGAAAACAATATTAAAAGTTAATATAGATCCATAGAGGATCAAAGTGTTTATTAGTTTATTCTTCTTTGTCTCTTGTGTTTATATTTCGCGTAAACATAAGTTTGTTATTAGAGATTCTCTTGTAGATGTTTGTGATTACATAAGCAATCTACCTATTCCAATGGCTCAAAGATCTATCTAGGACTGATCCAAGAGTTTTTAATGAGGCAGTCTATATATGACGTATAATAATCAATGAATATCCAAGTAGGAGTATTATAAAATATTATTTATGGGCTTCTGGGCTTATGTCTACTCATCTAATATTTAGTAACAAGTTAAGGTTTAGACTATTCAATAACAATTCTCTCTTCTCCCTACATCTCTTTACTTTGTTCATTAGTTTCACAACACGATATTTGCTCTAAACAAAAAAGAGGTAAGAAATTCTCAAGCTTATCTGTTATTAATTTTTGTTGTAATTTAAAAGAACAATAAATGTTATAATTTTATAAATTTTTTTGCAAGCTTAAAATAAATTCCAAGCTTAAAAAATGTTATAATTATTTATATGATTTTATAAATTTCAAGCTTAAAAAATATTATATTTATTTACATAATTTTATTTATTTATTTATATAATTTTATAAATTTTTTTCACTAAAATAAATTTCAAGCCTAAAAAAATGTTGTATTTATACTATGAAAGAGTTTCAATGTCCCTTTTTATATAAATATATAAAAAACCATAATTTTATTTGAATTCGGTTTTTCGGTTCATTGTGCCAAAACCATTTCCGAACCGAGAACCGAATATTTATTTCGGTTCGGTTTTGGCAAATTGCCAAATTCGGTTCAGTTACAAATTTGATTCGGTTTTTCCGGTTCGGGTTCGGTTTCGGTTTTCGGTTTTTACGGGTGAAACCCGAATTCTGCACACCCCTAGTAATATGTACAAGTCAATGGGCCTTATGTGTTTGGGCTAAAATATACATATGTAATGCCTAACGAACGATACATAATCATATACTATATTGGCTCAGCTTACGGCTATCGGGCATACTCGATCTTTCGGCACCCTAAAACTGGGGTTTCTAATGGCAGAGGTAGTTGTTTTTGATGTAGTTGAGCAGATACTCGTGAGATTGGAATCAAAAGATCTCATTCGATTCAAGAGCGTGTGTAAGTCATGGCATTCTTTGATATCAAGTCCTAATTTTGTTAAAGCTCATCTCAACTTTACCCGCAATAAAGATATTAATAATAATATTCTTGGACATAGAAGGATCGTTATGGTGAAAACATTCATGAATATGTCTAAATATGACAAGAGACCTTGCTACAATGTAATTAAAAACAAGTGGGATTACTACAATATTTGGCAGATTGTTGGTTCTTCTAATGGCCTGGTATGTATCACTCGTGAGAGTGATGCACGAATTTTTGTAACCAATCCTTCCACTAGAGAGATTAGGAGATTACGGAAGGCACCCCTACTTCCTAAATACGTCGAATTGGCAGTATGGTCAAGTTTTGGTTATGATTCATCCACAGATGATTACAAAGTTGTTATGGGGATCAGGAAACCTTTAGAGGGAGGACCGATCATTCAAGTCTTGTCATTGAAATCAAATATTTGGAAACTTATTGGACAGGTGAAGTATAAATTCTATCATAACCAGCCTGGAATCTTATTTAATGGGGCACTTTACTGGTTTGTGTTTGATGCTAATTACAAGACCGAGATCCAACCACTAATTGTTTCATTTGATTTATCTAAGGAGGAATTTGTAGAAGTCCCCCAACCTGATCACATAAAATATAAATGGAATTATGGTAGCACACTTGGGATTGTCGAAAACAGCCTCTCTATATTTTCTCCTAATGATCCCCCACATGGCACTTGGGTACTGAGAAACTATAAAGTCAAACAGTCTTGGGAACTGTTGTCGAATGATTTTGAGATGCAGGATGATGTTGCACACTCTATGAATATGTTCATGGATCGCATTTCACGTAAGAAGAATAGGACTTTCTTTTGTGATGATACACATTTGTCAAGGACGGGGAAATATATTAGTGATCCTATATTTGTGCAAAGCCTTGTATCTCCTAATCTTAATGGGAGACGACCAAGCCACACTAAGAATGTTACACTGGTGAGTGGTAAGGTGAGTTCTGCTTATTATGCTGGTATTTCAGTCCTTTATTTTAAATCATTATATTACTGTATAAGATATTCTCTAGAGTTACCATATTCATGCAGATCAACAGTATTTTTTGCCAATGACTCACTATGTATGATACTTGTCTTGCTAACCCAGACATTGCTTCCTTCTCGACCCCATGGTTTTAATTTTCAGATTAGTTTGACAAAATAAGTTTTTGGTTTTTTTAGTTCCATGCCACTTACTTTCACAAGGACTAAACAATCTAAGCAAATCGAATAATAATGTGTTTTCGTACACAAACATGTGCCGATATGGGACGCCTTATTAATCTAGCCACCTTCATGGGCGGACCAACGGGCACTCTGGTGATGGCGGGAGCCACAAAGATTTTAACTCCGTCTTTTGAATTTTGTTAAAGTTTTAATACCCCCCCTGCAAGTTGGCAGTGTGTAAGATCACACACTCCAAACTGAAATACAATTGTGAAATGGAGATCTGCTAGCCTTTTGTCAGAACATCTGCTACTTGTTTGTTGAAGGTGTAAAGATGGGTAGAATAGCACTGATTTGATCTTTTCTCTAACAAAATGACAATCAATTTCTATATGCTTTGTCCTTGCATGTGAACTGGATTGGCAGCTAAAGCAATTGAAGATGGTTGTCACAGAGATTGGTATAGGTGTGTTGACAGTATCTGTAAGTCTTTAGAAGACTAACTAGCCAAGTTACTCACAAGTACAATCTGCTTGTGCTCTGTACTCAGCTTCAGTTGAAGACCTGAGACTACCAACTGTTTCTTTGACTTCCATGAAACAAGACAATCACCCAGGAACACACAAAAAACCAGTAGTAGACCTTCTTGTTGTAGGACAACTTGCCCAATCACTGTCTGGAAAGCTCTGAGTGTAACTGATTGTTTGCTGGAAAGAAAGACC
>LBNU01036713.1:28871-40001 GCA_014162995.1 Artemisia annua | reverse complement strand
TAATGGAGATAGCAAAACAAATGCTGCAATCAAGCTTAGTTGTGAAGATGTCAAGACTGCTATGATCACCACAACCACAGCCATGTCATCTAACTATCTACATCATATCAAGTGTCTTGTGGTCTGCAATGATATGTAGAAGTGTAATCTAGATTGTACATAATGTATAGAAGTTTGTACATAGTTTAGCTGTGAATGTCAAACCGGGTAAAACTAGTTAGATTAGTTAGTTACTAGTTTCCCGCCATTTCTACTTGGTTTAAATACTTGTTGTAATGTACATTGTGAGTTTAATCAATACATGATTCATTTTTCACACACTAAATTCTCTCAATTTCAGTTTCTCTTTAGTTGTGTTACATTTTTTATAATTTATGCCCATGCCTTCAATGATTTTTTTTAGATTCATTACAGATTCACTACTACAGAAAACGTTTTTTGGAATGCCCTTTTGATACATTTAGTGAAGAAAACCATACCAAAACCTAAAAAGAAGTAACAAAAGCAATTTCACTACTAGAAAGTTTACTTACACCGACAGATTTTGCGACAGACAGATAACCGTCGCTAATACAGAGGATGTTTTGTTAACTAGTATGTACTTGAGGTTTATAAAGTAATTTAGGTGGGTTACTTGAGGTTTATAAAGTAATTTAGGTGGGTTGTGTTAAGTTTACTGATATATAGAATTTGGTAAAGAAGTTTGGGAGTGTTTGGTGTTGTGTCTTAAAAAGTGAGTATGTGATACTAATAGTTGGATTATCTGTAAGATTAAGGAGTTCACATTTTAGAGTTTGAATGTGCTTATGCAGTTTGGATAATAAGATATTTGGAATGTATGAGAAAGTTTATTATTTAAGTATTTAGAAGGTAAAAATAGGATTGAATAGTTGAATATATATTATAAGTAGCGATTTAGAAGGTCAAAGCAACAAGGACTCACAATATAATGCAATGATTTGAAAACGTATAGGATTGAACAGTTGAATATTACAAGTAACCTGAAGTGACCCATTCCTAAGTCAATGGGTCAAAGTTGCTTCACCTTTTTTATTTACTCTTAAAATTAGCATTGCGATAAACCCATCGTTTATATAGTTTATTAAGACGTTATAATGCAAGCAAAGGTTAGGCTATATCAAAAATCTGAAGAAAATTGAATAGAACCTTCCAAGACTCCAGGCTACATAATCAAGAAACATAACATTTCAAGCTAAAAAAACATTGGACCGGTTGAATATAAGTGGCTAAAAATCGTAATTTTTCTCCATCCTATCTGGCTATACGAATGAGTCCTTGTTGCTTTGACAGGCACTATTAATTTGCAGAAGTACGTTGTTGATTACATGCAAAACATATTTTTCAATCAGAATTGAAGTTTGCGTTTGGCTACAATCATATACGTATTTACCTGACTACACTACAAAGAGCTATATATATTATTAATGGTGTAAAAGAATGATATGTTTGATCATTTATATGTTTAAAGATTTTAAGTCGGTGTATTCATTGCTTCCTCTCGGAATATTGTTACTTCAACATCTAGCCATTGACATTCCTTCTCCTAAGTGTCAGTATGCTTGCTTCTATATTAATGTTTGACGAGAATCACACATCTTTGTGTTTCTTGAGAACATGTTTTGTTAAGAAATAGCAACACAGTGGAAGTGAAATACCTTGAGCTGAAATTGTGTGTGATGTTTGGTAATCGAAAGGGGAAGAAAAGTAGAAGAAACATATGAAATGACCGTTATGCCCTTAACTAAAAACAAAAAAAGACAGCAAATAACGGTGTTGATCAACGGATTACGGGATAAGGGACTCAATCGGCCTCAAAGACCCAGGTTTTGGACTCACGGCGACTAAAATCCCAAGTTTTGGCCCAGACCATGTTTTTGGACAAGTTTAGGGACCAACGGTGTATTTTTGTCTAAATAAAATCATCTCTTTCGTAGGGTACCCTCCGCGCGTGCACACACACATACATTAAAACCCACAACACAAACACAAACCCACTTTTTTATAGATTACAAATAATAATAATAATAATAATAATAATAATAATAATAATAATAATAATAATAATAATAATAATAATAATAATAATAATAATAATAATAATAATAATAATAATAATAATAATAATAATAATAATAATAATAATAAAATAAAAAAACCGTTCAACGCGCGTTGATGGATCAACGCCCAACCCAACGCCGTTGGATTTGTGGTGCGGCCGGTATGGTAATGCCGGTGCCAGCTAGGCATAACGTCGAGCTCGGCGTTACCATACCCAGAGCTCTAAAGAACATGAAATAGAAAGTGAAGAACTGAGTTTAAAACAATGAGTGTTTGGATGTGCTTTTGTTCCTATGAAGTTGTTATTGTTGGAGTAATAGAACAGATTATTGTTCTTATTTCATTATATCTTCAAGAGTATTACAAGACCATACTTATAGCCTATCAAAGCATAACTCCTAAACACTCTTGATATTCTTATTTATTACTAAACAACCCTTAAGATTACTTGGGTTACTTGACTGAAACATAAAGGACAATAAATATTACATTTACTTTGAATCATTCAACACTTCCCCTTGATTCAAACTCACACACTCCCAACTGAGATGTAAAAAACTGGTGTTTGGCAAGAGGAAGAGACTTTGTAAAGATATGAGCGGTTTGCTCACTTGTACCGCAAAACTTCAGCTCAATTCTGTTATCAGCAACCAGATGCCGAATAAAGTGATGTTGCACATCTATGTGCTTCGTTCTTCCATGAAAAGCTGGATTTTTTGCCATTGCAATTGCAGACCTGTTGTCACAGAATATCTTTGTAGCGCCCTTTTGTTCACAGTTGAAATCAACAAGAAGTTTCCTCAACCATAGAGCTTGTCGAGCTGCAGAAGTCACTGCTGCATACTCTGCTTCAGATGACGACAAGGCAAGCGTCTCTTGCTTCTTTGAGCTCCAAGTTACTACTAAACATACTTCCAGAAGTGCTCTTACGCGTATCCAAACAACCTGCCCAATCACTATCTGTAAATCCAGTTAACTGGAACTCTGGAACATTAGTGTACCAAATACCAAAATTCTTTGTTCCAGCAATGTAATGAAGTATTCTTTTTGCTGCTCCAAGATGTTGCTTTGTGGGACTGTGCATGTATCTTGAAACATAACTAACAGGAAAGGCAATGTCAGGCCTTGTGTGTGTCAAATAGTTTAATCCACCCACCAAGCTTCTAAAGAATCTTCCATCCGCTTTTCTAGTTCCATCTTTAAGCTGCAACTTCTCATTGGGGTTCATTGGTGTGGCTTCTACTTCTTCAAAAGATCAGCAGCATACTTCTTTTGACACACGAATATTCCATCTTCTTTCTGCAACACTTCAAGCCCCAAAAAATATTGCAACAACCCCAAATCAGAAATCTCAAATTTGTTCATCATACTAGACTTGAACTCGTCAATTAAGGCTCTCGAAGAACCCATGTAAATCATGTTGTCAACATAAAGGCAAACCATCAGAAAGTCACTTTTTCCTTCTTTCTTCACAAAAACAGTAGGCTCATTTTCACTTTTTACAAACCCGTTTTCCTGAAAAAAAGAATCAATTTTGCTGTACCACGCACGTGGTGCCTGCTTTAAACCGTAAAGTGCCTTATTTAGTTTGTAGACTTTGTTTTTAGTGTCACCGATAACAAAGCCTTGAGGTTGCGAAACGTACACCTCTTCATCAAGATCACCATTCAGGAAAGCGGACTTCACATCAAACTGGTATACGGGTAATTTAAGTTGTGCAGCTAAAGCAAGAAATACTCTCACTGTTTCAAATCGAGCAACGGGAGAAAACGTCTCCTCATAGTCTATCCCCTGTTCTTGTGAGTACCCCTTTGCTACAAGGCGAGCTTTATGCTTCTGAATGCTTCCATCAGCATTGTACTTTGTTCGAAACACCCACTTGAGACCTACAATATTCTTATCAACAGGAGCATCGACCAATTCCCATGTCGAATTCTTCTCAATTGCCTCAATCTCTTTAAGCATAGCATCTTGCCATACTTGATTTTTTGCTGCTTCATCATAATCAGTGAGGTCTGAAACATACAAAGCAAATTGACATGAATCATAAATATCTTTTAAGTCACGAAATTTTGGCGGAGGAGAATCGGATGATGAGGCATCACTACTACTCGAGGAACCTGAAGATGGACTAGTAGGACTGTGTGGGCTGTTATGAGCAGGTGATGATGGCTCTAATATTGGTTCAGTATCAATAGTAGGAGTTTCATCATCACACGGAACAAGTACTGTCTTGCCATCTTTGTTGATACTCCAAGGCCAAGTAGCAGCTTCATTAAATGTCACATCCCGACTTATGATTATTTTGCCACTAACCGGGTTGTATAATCGATAAGCTTTGGATTGCAAACTGTACCCAATAAAGATACATTTTTCTGATTTTTTATCAAGCTTTTGATGAGATGTTTTTATCAAAGCATATGCTACACAACCAAACACTTTCAAGTGCCTTACGCTTGGCTTCACTCCTCTCCATGCTTCAAAAGGTGTCATGTTTAGAACAGCCTTTGTAGGGGACAAATTCAAAAGATATACAGCAGTAGCAACCGCTTCTGCCCAAAGATTATCCGGAAGCCTTTTTTCCTTTAACATGCTTCGAGCCATCTCCACCACTGTTCGGTTTTTCCGTTCAGCGATTCCATTTTGCTCTGGTGTATAAGGTGATGTGAGCTCCCTATGAATCCCCTGCTGCTCACAAAAAGTATCAAACTCTTTCGAGCAAAATTCACCTCCATTGTCAGTGCGTAACACCTTAATAGAACAATCACTTTGTTTCTCCACAAAAGCTTTGAATCTCTTGAAAGTTTCAAATGCATCAGATTTAGATTTCAAAAAATAAACCCAAGACATTCTGCTGTAATCATCAATTAACAGAAAAAAGTAACGATTACCACTCAATGACTCGGTATTCATTGGGCCACATAGGTCGGCATGGACTAGCTCAAGATGGCGAGAGGCTCTCCAAGACTTTCCAATAGGAAATGACTTTCGACTCTGTTTTCCTAAAACGCAGCCTTCACAAAACTCAATATCATCGATATTTGGTAAACCCATAACCATGTCTTTGCTCTTCAATAGTTTCAGCCCATTCAAATGCAAGTGACCATAACGTAGGTGCCAAATGTCAGAATCTTTCCACGCTTTAACAACCATAGCCTTTTCTTTTACTGTCGAAATATCGAGTGGAAACATTCTGTTTTTAGTCATGCGAGCTTTTGCAATCGTTTGTCCAGACTGCTTTTCTTGAATATAACAATACCCATCATCAAAGACAATAACCATCCCACTAATCATCAGTTGCCCAGTGCTTAACAGATTGTGGGCAAGCTTTGGTACAAATAAAACATCATGCAAAAATTTCTTTTTACCAGTAGTCGTATCAATAGCAATTGTACCTTTGCCTTCAACTTGTACTTGTTTATCATCTCCGAGTAGAACAATTGATTTCTTCGATGTATCCAGATCCACAAACAGGGAACGTGATCTACACATGTGACTGGAGCAGCCACTATCAATAAACCAAAAATCACTAGGAACCGAACTATCATGAATATGTGTCATGAATAACGTCTCTTCATTCTTTTTCTCCGCAAAACTTGCATGTTGGTCATCTTTTGGCCTAAACCAGCACGCACTTTCTTTGTGTCCAACTTTCTTGCAAATTTGACACTGATTGGGATTTCTCGGAGTGAATGGCTTCTGCTCATTAAACTGTTTATGCTCAGAATATTGTCTATGCTCAGAAAACTGACCATGACCTCTACCTCTGCCACGACCTCGTCCATTAAATCCTCCTCTTCCTCGTCCTCTACCTCGACCTCCAAAATCAGATCTTTCTTTCACAGGAGAATCTGCTTTCACTTGAAGAGCTTTTTCAACACTCTTTTCATGTGATCTGCTAATTCGATCTTCATGGGCTAACAAGGAACTCATAAGTTCATCAAAAGAATAAACTGAAAGGTCTTTCGACTCTTCAATTGCAGCAACAACGTGATCAAAGTTTGAACTTAGACTTATGAGAACTTTGCTTACAATAATTTCATCTGTTACATTTTCACCATAGGATTTCATTTGATTCAAAATTGCAGAAACCCTCGATAGATAATCTTGCACCGACTCTTTATCTTTCATTTTTAGCATTTCAAATTCTCGACGAAGGGTTTGCAATTTAACAGTAATTACCTTCCTATCACCCAAAAATTCTTGCTTAAGAATCTCCCATGCTTGATTGGAGGTGTTGGCTGATGCAATACGAGGAAAAATATCATCATCCAATGCTGATTGGATGAAAAATAATGCCTTGGCATCTTTCTTGCGATTATCCCGTAAAGCTTGATCTGGCTCGGCTGGTTTTGGGTCATTAAACCCGTTCTCCACCAACTCCCACAACTCTTGAGACTTAAACAGAGTTGACATCTTCAAACTCCAAAGATGATACTTCTCACCTTTGAAAATAGGGATTAAGGCCTGGGTTAAATTAGAGGTGTTATGGTTGGACATTTTGTGTTTTTGTTTTGTTTTCTCCTACGTGTGGAGATGAACAAGGAATCGTAACCTGGTATTTTTTTTGTTGGCTCTTGATACCACAATGTTGGAGTAATAGAACAGATTATTGTTCTTATTTCATTATATCTTCAAGAGTATTACAAGACCATACTTATAGCCTATCAAAGCATAACTCCTAAACACTCTTGATATTCTTATTTATTACTAAACAACCCTTAAGATTACTTGGGTTACTTGACTGAAACATAAAGGACAATAAATATTACATTTACTTTGAATCATTCAACAGTTATAATAGTATCGCTTGTTTGAGTGCCTCGTTGCACTTGGTTAAAAACTGAAATAAGTAAAAAGGCGTTCTTGTGATGAATATATAATTTTATATCTCCTTTAGAATTTTATAAGCATCACATTGCTGGCAAGAACTTAGCTTCTTTAAGCTTTTTAGCAACAAACTCACAACATTAACAACGATACCCAATCCCGCCAAATAGATAGGATGATACAAGTTACCAAGTTTCCAATTTTGTCGCGCCACGTAAATCCGTGTTGTCCTCGCAAGTTACTAAGCTAACCAAAAGTCCAAATTCTTAAACCTTGAAAAATAGATCTAGAAAACTTAAATTAAAACACCTTTATTTTAGTCTTTTTTCTTAATTTTGTGTTTTTGGTTTTTATTTTGCATCCGTTTCTTTCTTTTAACAGCCTATTTTCTTGTTATTAAAAGAACTATTGTACCTTGCACCAACTCAACTACCTTTTCATTACTCATGCAATAAATCACACAACAACCTCATCTTCTCTATTACATCTTGAAAGTTTGAAAAGAGTTTTAGGCTACAAACATACAAAGTAGTGAAGTACCCACTCGGATCACAATTCCTAGTTTCCCCTTTCTCCAAATCGCAACCACCCAATCCAATCTCCTCAAATCCAACGGCTGGGCTCACTCCAAAGAAACACATTTTACATATTTATTACTACTCATCTACCATGACATCTACCACTTTAACACCCCATTTAAACAAACACTATCCGCATCTTTAAAACACACACTCACACCAGATCACCTCACAGTCAAACACACCTACCCAAGTAAATTCACAATAACGAATATGTTCTAGTTTATAAACTTCACTGGTATCATTACAAATTTATCTAGGCAAAACCGCTTCTTCTTCGTAGCACCGGTCTTCATAGTTTTGTAGTTTTTGAATCAGTCTTCTAACTCATGAATTTTGTACAACAAAGATGGATGTGGCATGTACCATGGCGATTATGTTTCCATGTCTTAATTATTTAAATGGGTGTTCTTGGAATTTAGATACTATTTGACAATAAATATGTACATCGGCATCATCCACACAAGGCTACTCATGATATGTGTACTCTACTCCGCAGCTGATGGCCTTGTTAATCAGCAAAAGCTTGTGTTTCCTTTTCTCACGGTCCTCTTTTCGAGGATGACAATGATGGGATGACACCCCTGGAAATGTGTACACTCCATGTAAGGCTTTTATGTTGTTCATCGGAATAACCTTTCCATATTCTTCAAATTTAGACTTGATCTGTTCTTCGGTTGCATCAGGAAAATGTTCCACATAAAGCTTTATTTATTTATTTATTTATTTTTGTTGATAAATCGATATACATTTTGTTTGTAATCATGTGGCTTCTGGGCAAGTGTGTGTTTTACACGTTCCGTCTCGGTTTCAATATGCATCTTCACCCAGGGTCTTCCGAGTGCCTTACTTCTTGAGTTTTGATAACATCCGAAGACCTTCCATTCCAACTGCGGGGAGTATTAGTCGTATAATATAAACCCTGTTATAATTATCTTGTTGTTTTTATTAACCGCTTATAGTTAAGTAATGTAGTATAAAGTTGTCACATTTGTTACAATTTTTGTAGTTTTATACTTTTATGTATATATATGTGAGAGTTTTGTTAGTTGATGATTGAGATAATAGATGGTTCTATGTACGAGTTTGATTGTGTTATTTTCGTTTTTTTTTGAAGTAACAATGGTTAGACTTGATCTGTTCTTCGGTTGCATCCGGAAAATGTTCCACATAAAGGTTTTTTTGTATTGTTTCTTTCTTGAAAGATCGATATACATTTTGTTCGTAATCATGTGGCTTCTGGGCAAGTGCGTGTTTTACACGTTTCATCTCGGTTTAAATATGCTCTTCACCCAGGATCTTCCGAGTGCCTTATTTCTTGAGTTTTGTTAACGTCCGAAGACCTTCCATTCCAATTGCGGGGAGTATTAGTCGTATAGTATAATCCCTAGTATAGTATAATCCCTATTATAATAATCTTGTTGTTTTTATTAACCGCTTATCTTAACTACATTATATGCATTTAGGCCATTCCTAAAAAGGAAGTCTTAAAAAAATAAGACCAAAAACATTTCTTTAATTGGAAGGATTTCAAACTAACATATACATATGAATAAGAGTTAAGTTACATTATGAATTTTAATCTCTTTAATTGTATGAGCCATTAATATTTATGAACCTCATTAACTTGCAATAGCCCATTTAATCAATATGATATAACAGCCCAATTAATTTTTATTTTTTTTATTATTTTTTTTTCTTTAAAGAAACGTCTATACTATAACTACCTTTTAATGCATATTTCGTATATATAAAGCCTACAAACTAACCCACAAACTAACACAGTTTTATCTCAGATTCTAAACACACATTACACTATTAATAATTTAAATGTTCTACTTAAAAAATATATATATATATCTACAACGTTTTAAAGTATTTGAGACAATACAAAATAAGGAAGATTTAAAATGAAAAACATTTGCTCGCCACAAACATAGACACCGGGTACCCGCCGCTGCATTGCGCGGGTACCCTTCCATAGTTAAGTAATGTAGTATAAAGTTGTCACATTTGTTGCAATTTTTGTAGTTTTATACTTTTATGTATATACGTGAGAGTTTTGTTAATTGATGATTGAGAGATACTAATAGATGGTTGTATGTACGAGTGTGATTGTGTTATTTTCGTCTTTTTTAAGTAACAATGGTTATCATATGAGAAATTCGGATACCGTTCAACATGTGCATTGGAGGTTTATACTTTTCGATTATCTGTAGTAATGAAAGTTTACGAGTTTAATGATTTGATAAAAATGGATTTTCACAGTTATTTTCTCGACAAGCAGGGGGTCGGTTTTGGGACAGGGAATTGCATGGAAAGAACTTCTGGTCTAACTGACCACTCTGTTAGGAGTAAACATGTTCTAATCAGTTGAATTCGTTGAGAAATATAACATGTTAGTAATACTTACCCTCCTCGTCTTTACTAGTTGTCGCAAGTAGTGGAAATCAGCTACGTAACCTTAATATCAATAAGGGTGCGTTGGCTCTACATTGAATATGCCAGACACTATCCATGATGATGTCCACGTAGATGAGGATTATACACCGGATCTAAGTAAGGTCGAGTTTGATTATGCGTGTTTTCTACAAAGGTTTGTGCTGACCTTTATGTATTTAAATTCTGGAAGGAAGGTGGCAGGCAAAATACATAAAATGCGTCATTGCATAATGAATGGACACCCGAAAGATTATGACTTTTCCGTTTTCATGTGGCTGTTGGTAGAAAATGAGTTAAAGATATTGATATTAAAGAGTTACTATATATGCTTGTCACATGCAATGTTTGATAAGGTCCAACACAATAACCTATTTGTTAATCCGGTTGATGATGATGTTGGTCGGACGGGTGATGATGCTGGTCGGACACGTGATGATGTTGTTGGTAATGAGAAGAGGAAACAACCGAGTGCTCCCTGTTAGCGGATTAGTATTTGTCTAGGCCATTGTTTTATGTTGGGAAGCAGCCCAACTTGTTACTTATATTGTATTATCACATTATTGAATCAATCAATTCAATATTTACATGCTTATTCAAGATTGTTATGACCTTGGCAATTAAAGATCCAAAACTTTCATTAGTTCAGGTTATTGGCCCGGTTTGAGTAGTATGTGTAAGGGAAACCAAATTCCAAAATTCAGAAGGATTATATTGGAATGATTATCAATTTGCATTTGGACATAGCAGGAGCTAAAATGACCAGAAACATACATTCGGATATGTGTAAATCGAAATATGTAAGGGGAGTACTTTATAACTGCAAACATGGTATTCCTGGTTTGCCCGGTTATTAATCAGCCACATCAACCAAACCGGCAACCAAAATGAGCACAGAATTCATGTTAATCAGCCACATCAACCAAACCGGCAACCATAATGAGCACAGAATTCATGTTACCGATGACGAGGGGCACCTTTAAATTTCCTTTTCTTGCTAGCTCTCCTTCGCTTTCTCATACATGGTATTTCTGTTTTGCCCAGTTATCAAAATCTACTGTGACGGAGCCAGGATTTTCCTCAAGTTCTGAAGGTATTTTTTTGTACATCACAGTGAAAAGTGAAAACACAGGTCCTTCTGATCACAAATCTTTTGGCAACAGAACTTAACAATTATATACTGTAGATATTTAGAAGCATGTAT
>LBNU01036713.1:0-20018 GCA_014162995.1 Artemisia annua | reverse complement strand
AAAAAAAAAAAAAAAAAAAAAAAAAAAAAAAAAAAAAAAAAAAAAAAAAAAAAAAAAAAAAAAAAAAAAAAAAAAAAAAAAAAAAAGGAAAGAAAAGAAAAAAAAAAAAGAAAGAACAGATAAATAAGGACACTTGCACCACTATGTTTGCCCACTCTTTGGGTATGGGCAACCTCTCATGGTAATTTCAACTTTTACACCCTATATTTGGAGTAATTTCCATATGTTTCTGCTTGGTAACAATCCTTGATGGAATCTCTCTGTCTTTGTATGTGAGTGGGGTGGGGTGAGGGGTTGCAAGACAACAACTGAAGTGATAACATTTATGAGGCCAAAATAGAAAGATCAATCCATCATTTTCAAAACCATAGCAAACTTCCAACATGCAAAAGAAAAAAATAGAAATCTGAGGTCCCTACATCATTTACTGATGAGTAGTAACTGTCTTTACTTAACCTGCACCTAAGGAAAATCATCTTATTTATGTTTATGAAGTCACTAGGGACCGCTATAAGGTCACCTTGGGGAACCAATATGTTTTCATAGGAATTAGAATACTAGGTCTCTAATGTCAATATAAACTTCCATTTTGCAACATTTGTGGATGTGACATTATGATCATATAACTGTATAAGTAACCTTATTAGTTGCTTCAAGGCTAATGTGGACTTCTCATTTTATGAAAGACAACTCTAGAGAATTTACGAATACTTCCAAATCAATGGCTAGTCTGGCGGAGTGATGATTGAGAGTTTGATTTTGAATGCTTCCAAATAACTATGCCCCACTATTTTTAGTGTAGTCCCCTACATATACATTATCCCAAAACGATAGGTTATAACCACAAAATATCAAAACCACTTTAGCCTCATTTATGAAAGCTCAAAATTTTCTCCACCCCATCTATCTTTTTCAGTTTAATCTGAATATGACACCAATTTCAGCAAGTTGCCATTATCATCAACACAAGAAACGTACAGAACTACAAATCAAGTGAATTTATAGAAAAAATCAACTGAAGCTCAAACAATCGAAAATACGATACATATAGATCTTAATATTGATGAATACAGAATGTAAATAAAGACTTACACAACTTTAGTAAGATTGCCTTGGGGATATGAATCGTCTATTAAATTATATCACTCTCGGGCACCCAAACTCGAAGGAGCTTATCATAGAACGAGCATGTAGCAACGATAGTTTTCTCCTTTCCGTCTTCCTGGCATATACGGCCTCTATACCAATCTGCTCCATAAGCAAGTGATTCATGTTTGCTGTATGTTTCCACCACTTTGGCTTCATTTTCATTGACCTTAACAATAGCAAACCCATTGTGCATACAAGCAGCAAGAATCAATCCGGGCACTTCGGAATGGATCTTGATTCTCCAAACACCACCACCTAAATTTATCGATGTTTCATTCACAGGCCTTGAAATTGATCTCACATCCCATATCCTTAAGTGTTCATCATAGCTTCCGGTATATAGAGTGTAGGGATTATGTGGGGATTTTGCTATACAACAAACACCCATCTGATGGGCTTTTGAATTCTGAAACGCCATTTCAGATGGATCGCTTCGTAAGTCCCAGCCCTTGAATTTGCAGTCGTCTGAACCAGTGTAGACTAGATGTGGCTGGTCTGGGTCAAAAGAAGTAGCCCAAACCTCAAAGTCATGTGCGTTCCATTCTTGTAGTATGCTTGTTTGGGACTCTTCAAGAGAGATTAACGAGACCGAACCATCTGAAAGACCCACTGAGATTGATGTAGCCGAAGGGTTCCAGTCTAAGCACAGGCACATAGAGGAGCTGACTTTCTCGCTATATACCTCTTTCAGAGCATCCCCTATATCATATCCAATATTGAATTATGCTTGAACAAAAGAGCCAGCAATGAAAACTTACAAGCTATAATAATGACATTACTAACACCTATCCTTCCATATGGACTGTCGTTAAAAAACATATAATCTAAAAGACTTCAAGATCGAAATATGTACTCGATATCTTTTTCACAGATACATATTTGAAATATTGGTGTTTCATTTTAACTTACCATCAACGGAGTTTTGTAAGTGATGAACCTTCAAGCACCCATCCGCATCAGCTTGAGCAAGCAGCGGACGCGTCACACTCCCTCCCACCGGATTCCACTTCATATCAAAGATACCAGCCGTCTTCAACCTATAAAACAAATCAACACGCCCCATATCCACATCAAAAAGAGAAATACTCCCTGATCTACTCGGCCGATCACCCTCTTGCAGCGTGTAAGTCGAAGCAGCCAATACATGATGGAACGAATCATGAGGACAAAACTCAACAACGTCCGCATTTCCATCCAAATAGCAATGTCCCACGTCCATAACCTAAACAAAACCAAAATCAAATACTTACGCGTAAAACACTTAATAAGCACAATACACGAGTACTAAAAGAGGTTTTTTTATTTTTTTCATTGAGGCATTTCATCAAACACGTTGTGGACAGGACGAAAAAGATACTATCAAAGTCTGTTCTAAGGACTAATGTTTATGTCTGGAACATGGAATGTATATGATGCTATAAATTAAGGCGCCAAAAATACAGTTAAAATTTTATAGGTATACCGTTGGATTAACTGATTAGAAGATATTAAAATGGCGCCAATTAACAACTAAACGGTTCTTGTTACTAGTATGATTTATGAAAAATCAATCTAGCGGGCTGAAAGTGGGCTGAATACGGGCCTGACTTTTCTTTGTATAGTGCTATTTAAATAAGAATTTCGAATTTCTTTAATTGAAAATAAAAAAGTACACATGCACATCAACTGTATTTTATAACGGCAAATTGTTTTATTGATAAAAAAGGTTTATGGGCAATAAACGAAAAACAATAAAAGTTTGAGGATTTGGGGATTAGACATAATGTTTTGAAACCCGGTTCGACCCGGGTGGTTCAACCAGTTAAACCGTTTCGGTCGAAAAACGGGTCAAATTAAACCGGGTCAACCCGATGGGTTGGGTAAAAAAGGCTCAAATTAAACCAAGTCAACCTTCAGGGTTTGAAGCGTCCTGAGTCAACCCGATTTTCGATGTGTATTAGTAGTTTTCTTTTAAAATATATGTTTTTAACATTTTCTTTTTTAGTTTCAAGTTTTCACTTTTTTGTTTTTCCTTTATATATGGTATAGATAAAGATATAGATATAGATAGACAAGTACCGGTGCATAACAATGAGGTTTTATAGGGGTATATAGTTGTAATGATATTTTGGTTAAGTGTTTTGTGTAACTATAATATCACTATAACTATTGCTTGCTAGACGAGTACTCGTGCATAGCAACGGAATTTTCTAGCGGCAAACAATTATAGTTGTGGATATTATGGTAAGTGTTTCGTGTAATATTCGGACATAAAACGTGAATTTATTCCAAATTTCAAAACATAAAAGCTTCAAACACTCTTACAGAGTTTCAAATTATTTCCAATTCTAAACCTTTTAACTTTCAAAATATCTTCAAATTTTGAAAGTTTACACTTTTAAGATAGGGGAAATAATGCTTACATTACAATGTAGGAATTTGCCTACATTTTCTTTGTAAAAAATCAAAAAAGTTTACAGTTCAATCCCTTCAGTAAGTCCATGATACATTTTTTCTCTATGTTCTTCCCTTTTTTTTCAAACAAAATGTAGGCATCATTTCCCCTTTAAGATATTCCAAATTTCAACAGTCATGCACTATTAAAAACTATCACGTTTTATCCATGTAAAACTTCTTTGAATATATCTATACAACTAGCTTATAGACCCGTGGAATCCACGGGATTTTAGAGGGTTTTTTATTAAAAAAAGCAAGTACGTGAATAAAGTAAGAAAAAACAACGAATGTAAACGCCATGAAATTTTCTTGTAACGGAATAATAAGTTATAAGTGACTGATAGTATAAAATACAATGCTTGTAAATATCTGTGTAATAAACGTTCATTGCCTCGTGATCTCCAATACGTTTGTCTTCATAAGCCAATGTATGTAACGACCATTCTAACACTTCAACAAAAGTCTGTTATGTGAATACCTAATAAGTTTTAAAAATATGTAAGTAAAAGAAGTTTGGGATTTATAATAAGTGTAAATAAGAAAAATATGTATATTATACATATCTATTGACCGTTTGATCATAGACCTTGAAAACATGTAATATGTACAATGTACATACCTATTGAACGTTTGATTATAGACCTTAAAAAACTTCTTTATAAACCACATTTATAGTAGTTTTTGATAGGTTACCATCCGCATCTAAAATAACAACCTTCAAACCTTTTTTCTTTTGACACGTGAAAGAGCCACAATAGTTGTCCATGTGTGAAAACAGGACGTGGCAGATACAATCCGATTTTCAAAGCAATTGCCCTTGGCTCTTGTTTATTTTCATGACGAATAATGGTAAACATCACATAGTATCCTTTAAATTCAACTTAGGGAGATGTTCTCGTGAATCTGGACTATGGTCTGCACTCCAAAGTACAATATGAAAGGCAAAAATAACAACACTCCACTATCCACCAAGCTTACAAACTTCTATATACATTAGATATCAATGAAATGATTTATTTAAAAATGTGATAATCTGCACAATTTAACTAATAGTTCAGTACAACCAAGTTATCCCGACTAAACAGCCTTAAAATACTATTTTGAGTTCAGCAAGACTTGAGTATATAGACCTAAAACAATCAATAAATCATGTCAGTCATTCATACTTATTAAAGCGACGAAATGCACCATCTACAAAAAGGAGTTCATTGTTTCCTCACAATTAGATAACGTCACCGAGATATACCTGTAATGAAACCAAGATGGTCAAAAAAATGATGTGCAGACTATAAATTAGAAACGAATAATGTATCACACTAAATCACTTGATAAAAAGATTGAAACAGAACTTAGTAAAGCATGATCGTGTGAACACCACTCGAATGTCTAAACCACGCTCATCTTCATTAGCGGCTATTGTAGTTGTATAACTATAAAAATCTTACAATGACACTGTTTCGACATGTGCACAAAGTACTTTACCTATACCCTACTCCCTTCCCCCTGTTTGACCTGTTTCCCAAATCCATCCAGTTGACCCATATGATAATACTTCTCATAGTCCAAATTAATAATTTAATTGATAAAAGCAATGACAAAAGTATAGATGGCTGGCATTCAAGACTGTTTTGCTAATTGACCATTTAAGGCACCCTTTTAAGCTAAGCTCAAGATCATATATTGTATATTCAAATGGTTTATGAGTCTTTATAAAACATCAAGTTTGGATTATTAAAGTTGTGAAAAGAATAAAATTCAATACAAAAAAGATGGAATATTAGAAGACTGACATAAGTATTGTTGTGCGGTAGAATTTTCTTATCTTTGGAAGTTTGCTCGGCTGGTAAACACCGCACTGATAATAAAAATAGAGACCAGGCTCGGTAAGCAGAATATCATAAGCACTCCTTGCAGCATCTGTAGCATTAACAACAACGATTCCAATGCCGACCTTCTTCAAAGCGGGGGCCTCATTGACACTATCACCAATCATCTCACATATGTTCTTTCTTTCTTGTAGCTTCTTCACAATCGCATACTTGTGTTCAGTAAATTTACTTCATCCACATTGAACTCCTTTTCCAAGTTTAGTTACTATAGTTTCATCCATAACCTCTCCATAGTTCCTAACTGGAGGCATTGTGTTGTATGGAATCTTACCTGCAAAACTTCATGGCAAAAAGCACAGTGATTCATGTTATATGGAGATTTACTGAGCCTAATTCGTAACGGTTAAACAATGGATAGGTTCGGTAATGTGTCAAAACGGGAACCTGAGCAAGTTTCTCTACATTTCTCAAGTACCCAAAGTTTATATATTTTTTTTCTTTTATTTTTTTGTCTTCACTAAACAAAGTTAGCATGTCAACAAAATACGTCAAACATGTCTATTATCAATGCACAATCCTCCTAAAAGATTTTATACAAAATAGGACATTGTTTCCAAGATCATATAGTTTCTGTAAGCATGTTTGACCAAAAAAAAAAAAAAAAAAAAAAAAAAAAAAAAAAGTTATAAAGAATTTAAAACACAGTAATTTGTTGCAACTATTTATCCCTGGTGACAGTTATAAAGGAGACCAACCAATTTTTCTGGAGCCTTTCTTCTACCATTAATATCTGTCAAAATCCAATAACAATTATGCCAATATATGAAAAGCTTTGGTCCAACCCGCCTAATAATGTTATTTTTCTTGTTTTCATCGAAGTTCAGAATGATGTGACTTACCTAAATTATTATAAAAACAATGCAACTGTTTATATTGATTCACTACTGATAGCTTTTTTAAATGATTTTTCAAGCTTATAATCTAAAATTATTAATCACTCAATCCTTTTTATGAAGTATTAAATAGTTCACATCATTCACATCACAGCAAACCAAGATTTTAATAACTAAAAACATACCTTAGTGCGGCTACGGATATTCCTGGTGTGCAATTATGGGAATATAATGACGGACATTTCAGGGTCGCAACTTGCTGAAGGTATATCACAAAGGTTGAAATATGATGGATCACAACGCCATTCAGATTCTGTATCTAGAGGGCATATTGGTCTTTCATTAGCCACACTCTAGACATAACAACTGGTGAAGTTTCCTCCACAATTAAATGATTGAGTAAGTCGATTTCAAATAACCTGTAGCTATTAGTATGTCACTTTTCACCGCCTTCTTTATCAATAAGGGATTCAAGTGATTTTGTAGCCACTTCTCTAGGTTTGACTAATGAATAGAAGTTGTGGAACCTGCATGTAAAGAACCATTCTCATTGTAGCTGAGAGAAATGCTATTAACCTACCTCATACATTGGCATGTTATGGCTCAGAAGCTTTTATTTGAAATATGATTTCATGTATGTAAACAAAAACCATACACATATTTTCTTATAAGTTATAAAAGCTTAAATATTATATGACAACTTTAGCTACACACTCTTTGATAGACACCATACTTTTACTTTGCAGAGCATATATTTACAGACATGATAAACAAATTTATATAATGTGTTGAATAATAACCCATGTAGCTCCTGGCGGGCCTTGATAATTCGAAGCTATAACTTCAATCCAAATTCATTTGTCAAAATACTTCATAAAGTGATTCAAGCATTGTCTAATATTAATTTCTAAATACACTATATGTTCTAGTCAAGTGTGTGCTTATCTTTATCATCCGCGTAATCTTCTAACTTGATTAAACATTTATTCAAAATTCCGATGTTTTCAACTCTAAATTTCCCTATCGAGATTATTTATTAAAAGAGTTAATATGTGCATTACCTTGATAAGATTTTTATTTTCTCGTAATTCCTTTGCCTCTGCAATTTGAAAAAGATCTTCCTCCGCCTCTAAAACCCTGCAGAACATTAAAAAAATCATTTACCAACACGTGATGTATACAGTGAGAATCTATCATTCATTAGACACTATGGGTCTATGGATAAGCTTATTTAATCAGCTTATTGGCTTATTACAATTCATTAACAACACCGAAACAACTTATTTGGATAAAATAAGGTCTTTTTCAGAAGCCATTGTGAAGATGCTTCAATTTTAATTGTGGGTCAAAACACAAAAGGCCAAAAACACAATATAGTTTATGTATCGATTATGACTTTAGATATGATATGATCCATTTGTGTATAATCCTGATTATACCAAAACACCATTTCTAAACCATATCTTCATACCTATCTGACTTTTATATCCATTAATGAATTCTTTTAAAAGATTTCCATGCTCCTAAAGGCCAGCGCATGGATGAGGGAGAGGTGACGGGTAGCCACCTTCGATGTTGAAATATGGAAACAGTCAATGTAAACTCAGCTTAGACTATTCCAATACAACTTCTTCGTTGCTCTCTCTATCAAACTACCTGCATAAATTCACATATCAAAGTTTACCATTTTTTCCAATCAAAATCGATACAAATTTATGCAAAGTTTACCATTTTTTCTGTTTTATCATCAAATGTCATAATGATTAGTCAGCATATCAATAGTATGAAAATTAACTAAAGCGTTATAATTATTCAAGTTAAAAAACTTGTTCGTTTTTTAGCCTTAAACGTTAGCCTTTACTAACCTGTTTCATGTCAAACTTTTTATTTTTTAACCTTACTTATTATCTTTTCTTTATGTCATACAAACAACATTCTGGAATGAAGTCACATGAGCAATTAGTCAATGATAAAAAAAGGGCTACTCTTCAAATTTGATCGTTTTTTGGATAGGTTAAATTACCTCCATCCAGGTTGAACACACTCCTTTGTGAACACGACCTGGAAGTGTTTGGTCATAAACTAACACACAAGTAACATGAATCCTGTCGGGTGCCACCCTGTGATAATGAATAATCGCACACAGTCAATATCGTAGAATATACATTAGTTTACTTGTTTGTTACCAAGCTCTCTGTCATTAAAATCAAGTACACTAACATATTTTAATTTTTAGTTTTGACATTGACACCGTTATTTAAATACAGCTGAATTATTTTAACATACTAAAACGTAAGAACTTATGGATCCTTCAAGCATCTTTAGTTATGCATGCTGCACACCCTCACTCGATAAATCTCTGCTACATGATCATTTATGAAATCTAATGTGCCCGTGATATAACCGTTTGACCATAATTAAATAAAAGTACCGGAGATGGTAGACTTATTAAATAAAAGTACCTAGAGATGGTAGCCTAGTTTCGTTGAAAAAAATTGCAATGCAAAGGACGTCTCAGCTGAATGGAAATCTTGTTGACTTTGAGAAGACAAAAGTTAATTTCTCCCAACGATCCCTCATTTTGTTTTAAGAAACATAAAAAATCAGTATACCATCGCCTTCAACGACTTTCTTTAAAAGTTTCAAAACTCTTAATTGTGTGTCGTTTAAAATTCCCAAATCGGCAACTGAAATATAGTTTAAGACCTTCTGATACACATCTTTATCCTTTATTACCGCCCAACTACATATGTAAAGTCAGCAAAATGTTAGAACCATAAATATGGTGAACCATAATGAATAACCAAGATAATAAAATATACATACTGAAAATGTGTTCCGGCATGACCAGTATGAGATAATAGTTTAGTCTACATATATACATGGCCGGTATGAGTTAATAAAATATACATACCCATGAATATTGTTTAATTTTATTCCTTTGGTTACTGCATTTCCTACAATGGAATGCGTATCACAAATGTATTTGGGATTGCTTATTGAGATAATAGTTTAGTAAGCCTACAGTTACTCATGCGATGACGACTGCACTATCCGCTACATTTTGCTTCCAAAAAGACCATTTCTTAAGACCAACATGATATGGTCATTTTGGGTTATGTTTGATATATACTGGGTCAATATGGTTTAAAACTGAATCATTATTTCAAGACGGTTTAAAACCGAACTGAACCAATAAAAAACCATGGTTTACCACTGCCTCTTAGAGATACTCACATGTAATATTCAAATAAGTAATCCCATATAACCCACATACGAAGTTTCATAAGAAATCCACGATTTTGAAAACGTATTTAACATGATATGACAATCCAAAAAAGCCCCTATATTCCTATAAGAAATAAGTTCAGATAATGATAAGATTAATGGAGAAAAAATCGTACCTGGTACAACAGAATATCAGAAGCCATCAGTTTATTTTGCTCCGCACCTTCTCCATCCCTATTCTTCTTATTCGACTTAGGCCTCGTGGCAACACCAGTATCACCGCCATTCCCCGCTGGTTTACCCCATAGCCTGTTTGAACACATATGTCTATTAGAGAGAATACCTACAAATCATGAAACAAATCAATTATACTTAAGAAACAAATCATGCACCAAAAGTGACCACACATTCATTGTAAAAACAATTATACTTAAAAGACTATAATGGAAGAGCATAGTCTCTTGGCAAACAGAACACCATTATAAATTCCTCTATATGTAATGCTTTTAGTATTCCACTATTAACTACTGATCAACCTACATTAGTTCAACCTATATCAAGAAACTCAGTTCAACCTATATCAAAATCATAACCACATGTAAAAAGAGAATAAAGAATTGCAAAAGTTAGAGGATAAAGTAACTAAATCAGTGACGATATAAAACGGACTGAAATAATTACCTGATTGATTGTTGAAGAACATAAATTCGATTTCCTCGACTCACACGTGTTGCGCTTTTGGCCTACAAAAAACAATGACACAAACATAATCAAATCAAAACAAATGAATCGTCATTAAAACATAACTAAATCAAAACAATGACACAAACATACACATTGAAGGATCTGTGTTATGGTATTCAACAGGTGATTTGTTTTTGTATGGTTTTTTGCAATATTCATGGGTAATTTAACAAACAAATTTAGGTATGGCATAGAAAAGTGATGCAACCATGACTGAAACCGCATAAATAGTATAATTATTCAATTAATTAGAATAATTATTCAATTAATTAGCATAATCATTCAAACATATAATATATAAAAATAATTTAAACAAACTTACAATCGAAACTCAAAATAGCTTTTGCCTTGAATCGTGGAGCGTCTGAGATGAGATGAACTGGTATGGGATTCGAGATATAATCAATTTATAAAAGAAAAATAGCCCTAAATTTGTGATATGATTGTTTGATTGATTGATTTTCTGTGATTTACTTTTGAATTGGCCCAATGATTCGGTTACAATACTGATTTCATTGATTGAGTTAATTAGTTACCAAGAATAGGAATGAGGCTTTGAAACACCGGTTACAAAATTCAATTAAAAGGAATGAGGCTGGTGTTGTTTATTCGCTGTGCTTAGAGGTGTTGTACCAAGAAGGGCATTAATGATTTTTCGACCAATCATATCGCTGACACATCAGCGCATTAATGATTTATTGTGCTTTAGGGGCTTGTAAATTATTCTGTTTTATTAGATTTAATAGATAGATGAAAGTTCATCAAAAAACTTCTTTGATACATCGAATTAGATGTATAAACTTCATCTCGATTGAAACCTTTAAACAATAAAATGTTCAAAACATCTCGTTGAGGCAGTAGTTAAAAGTTCAAAAAATCTCAAATTTCAAATGTTTTAAAATCTGAAATACTTTAAAAGAATATCAAATTCAAATAAGTTTCAAATTTCACAGTTTCACAATTTATATACATATTTAATAAAAACTAGATAAGTACCCGTGCATAGCGACGGGATTTTATAGCGGCAGATAATTTTAGTGATAAAAAAATTATGAATTATAAACGAAAAATAATAAAAGTTTGAGGATTTAGGGATTAAACATAATGTTTTGAAACCCGGTTCACCCCGGAAGGTTAAACCGTTCCGGTCAAAAAAAGGGGTCAAATTAAACCGGGTCAACCAGCCGGGTTTGAAGCGACCCGGGTCAACCTGGTTTTCGATGTGTATTAACCAGAAATGTTATCACTTTCAAGATTTGTAGTTTTTCATTATATGTAGTATAGATAAAAGGGTACCCGAGCATTGCGGCGGCGGGTACCCTGTGACGATTAACCGGAGATATAAATCTCAATAAGGCATGATTCACCAGTTTGTATCGGTTTCAACAGGTCCTCTCTGGTTCGTTTTCGGATGGCTTTTATTGGTTAGCCGAACCGGTGGCGATACCGGTTCCCGTTTGAACCCGTTGGTCCGGTCTTGTTTTTAAAACTATATGTACCATCAACTTATTAGCTTGTATGAAGCTTTGTTTATTTTATTAGTTGGTATAATGTGTATAATGACATCTACTTTTCATTTTTTGGTGTTTTAAAAATAACATTAGTGAGTGTGTCTAATTATTTTATATTTTGGATTATGTTGTAGCTTGTTTAGATTGTATATTGTGAAAATTTTATTATACTTTTTAGTAAGGCGTGTTTTAATTGGTTGCACTTAATTTGGTAGATATATTTTTATTTGGTTGTACAATGTGAATAAATCATTGCAATTTTAAGTAATGAGTGTTTTAATAAGAGTATTCATTATTTGTTAATTTAATGTCTTAGTGCATTAAAATGTTGTACACTATATATTTCTCGTACTTTTAATTATTTTCAACTTTTAACATTTTACATTTGACCATTTTCATTTTATATGTATTATCGATGTATTACCACTTTTTCAATAAAAAACATTCTACGCATCTAAATTTAACAACATACTTTTTAGTTAACATAATTTACTAAGAATTTACATAACAATCACCAACAATTTATTAAGAATTTACCAAGACCTTAAAACAAAAATAAATACACTTACTAACAAATACATAAATAGATAAGAAAATTAATTTATACTTTACAACAAAATCTACACAAACTTCTATAACACAATGCACATACAATAAGAAAAAAATATACGCTCATTACATAAACTTCAAAGAATTGTCAACAAAACTATGTATACTTTATAGATTTATATAAAAAGCTACAAAATACAACAATAAAATTATAAACTTTACCAACACTCCAATAGGACACCAACGGCTGAAACTTTTCTTGCGTCCTAACGGTGGATACATAGATTCCTACGGGAACTACAAAAAAAAACAGAGAAGTACACACACACACACACACACACACACACAAAACATTCAAAACGAGAAAAAGAAAAAGAAAAAAAAAGAAAAAGACAAACCTGAGATTTCGGCAGTGGCTACATAAATTCCGTCGAGATCTACAAAAATAGAAATAAATCTTTTAAAAACCTTCAATACTAAAAGCAAAAAACCTATTTGTGATATAGATCCGATGGCGGCGACACACAGATCCGGCGGTGGGGATTTCGTGGTTGTTGGTCTCGGTGGAGGGGAGAGTTTCGATGGTAGTGTGAGTGTGGTGGTGGCGGCGACCGTCGAAGTGAGCCTTTTGGGGTGTGTGTGCTAGAAAGAGAGACAGGAACAAAATAGGGTTTGTGTGTCTTTCGGCCTTTCGAGTGTGTGCTTATATGTGGTGTATGGCATAGCAGTTTCAACTTGCATTTTTATGTCCCGCTTTGCATTTTAATGTCCAGCCTTTCATTGGCAAATATCAGAGCATTTAGGTAGTTGACATTCCATATTCATTCCATATTCACTCACATGTGACAACTTACAGAATATCATTGCCATATATAAATTCACATTTCTCTCACAATTGACCATTTTCAACATTTCACATTTCACTTTGACCGTAGCTAGGAATTCAAATAAGAAATGGCTCGAATTATGAACTACGGCGTAACCACAACTCATGGTTACGACGTAGCTTATCCAAGACTTTGAATTTCTTGAATGATTGTGTCTACGCCGTAACCACTTATGGAGTTACGGCGTAGCAACGACACCGAGATGATCTTAGATCCAAGAAGGATGCTACGGCGTAGCCCACTTGAAGACTACGACGTAAGACGAAACCCTAATTAGAGTTACGGCGTAACAACTTTCGCAACTACGCCGTAACTAGTGCTAAAGGATAAGATCATGCTACGTTACACTAGCTACGCCGTAACACATTTATGAGTTACACCGTAGCTAGTGCCGGGCCTATAAATACAACCCTAATTTCTGCATTTTGGACACAACTTTCTTAGACACAAAGTCAGAGATCGTTGGGAGCTTTTAGGAGGCTCTTCTACAGCAGCATACAGAGCCTTTCCAAGGGAGAAATCATGCATAAACTCCATAAGTTTTAGCATTTCATTGTTTTCTTTACATTTCGAACTAATGGCATTTGTAAACATCATTTCGATTATTGAGTTTAATATGATTGGCTAAGCACCTTTGGTGCTAGCCTAGTTATGATTCTTACATTGTTTTAATTATGTTTCCGCACTTATCTTAATGCTTCTACGTGTGTGCATGCTTAGTTTATCTTGTAATCCTTTAGTTGCGGTAGTTTAAACACCCGGTTATACTTGGTATGCTAGGAGAATTGACCATAGGACCCTGGCGTAGTTGAGTTGCGAGGATATGGTTGGGATAACAACTGACCACGGACTTTGTGTGCAAATTGACCATAGGACCACTTTCCGGGGTGGATTAGCTTAAGTAGCTAAAGTATAGTCTATGATCGTGACAACGGACGATAAAAGATAAATCTAGCATGTAGTAGCACTTAATGACTCAAACCCGTCTACCGTACGTCGGCTTACTAGCATGGGGTAGTGCCTGTGGTTCCCGGCAAGATTCGGGGGAGATAGGCTAGGGAACTTGACCATATGAACCTAGTGATATATGTCCGCCCCACCTCAAGCATGAGATTAGTTTAATAGGAAACGTAATAATAAACATTGTAGGATGAGTAATTAGGTTAGCACACTTCTCTCTTATTGCTCACAACTTTCATTTCATTTCTATTTTGTTTACTTTTCAGTTTTATTGCAATCAATCAATCATTTCGCCTTTTAAATATATTTAATTTAGTGACACTAGACTTAGATAATACTCCCTCCGTCCCAATAAAAATGTCCACTGACCAAAAGCTCAAAATTTAAGAAATCCACATTATAGCACATATGCAGTTAAAGAAATGACAATATTGCCCCCAAGTACTTGAGATGATAATAAATGTAAAGTTGAGTACAATAGCTTTTTCTTTCACTTCATGTATAGACTACAGTACGTAACATGTTGACTAATTTGCATGTGCAAAAATTTTCATTGTTATTCAAACTACTTTCAACTAATCCCTTTGAACTCTAAATTTTGGCTAAAAAATGGAGGCAAAATACTGCCGCTAATTTTTGTTTTGCCACCAAAATTATGGTACTGTGAATTGAATCTTTTTAAATTAGTCAAATCATAAACCACAAATATTACTATGACAATGTTCCTTAAACCACAAATATTACTATGACCATGTTCCTTTAGTACTCTGCATGTTTACATCTCTAATCATCAAGTCACCAAACTATACTCCATTAAATTCACAACTCCATTAAATTCACATGTACATTTTCTTATAGAAAAATGAACAACAACACACATTCATCTACTAAATCCAACTTGACCAATGATGAACGTCAAACTATCTACCAATCATTGTTGCAAGAAAGCTTGAATGGAGAGTTGAAAAGCGGGTCCATTACAAAATTAGCACGAAAATTCTCAGTATGTGAGCGAACTATAAGTCGCATTTGGCATCGAGCTAAACTCCAAATCCTCCAAGGATCAACGGTTGATGTATCTTCGAAGAAGCAAAGTGTTGTTGGGCGAAAGCGGATACACATTAACTTTACTCAAGTTTCACAAATTCCATTACGTCGTCGCACTAACATTCGATCTCTTGCAACGTTAATAGATGTTCCAAAATCAACCATACATAGAAGAATCAAAGAAGGAGCACTTAGGCCACACACGAATGCCGTCAAGCCGCTTTTGAACGATGAAAACAAAAAAGCAAGGGTAAACTTTTGTTTGTCTATGATTACTCCGCCATCTTTAACAAGTGCTAGCCCTACCTTCCATGATATGCACAACATCATTCATATNCAACGTTAATAGATGTTCCAAAATCAACCATACATAGAAGAATCAAAGAAGGAGCACTTAGGCCACACACGAATGCCGTCAAGCCGCTTTTGAACGATGAAAACAAAAAAGCAAGGGTAAACTTTTGTTTGTCTATGATTACTCCGCCATCTTTAACAAGTGCTAGCCCTACCTTCCATGATATGCACAACATCATTCATATTGATGAAAAATGGTTTTATATATCGAAAGCATCAAAACGTTACTACCTTGTTCCCGGCGAAGAAGAACCATTAAGAACATGTAAATCGAAAACGTTCATGACAAAAGTAATGTTTCTAGCAGCGGTTGCGCGACCAAGATTTGATGCATTTGGTAACGAAGTTTTTTCAGGAAAGATCGGCATATTCCCGCTCACAACTTTAGAACCAGCAAAGCGTTCAAGTAAGAATCGTGTTGCAGGAACAATGGAGATAAAGTCTATCTTGTCGGTAACAAAAGACGTAACAAGGTCATGGATGATACAAAAGGTATTACCGGCTATTAGATCTACGTGGCCACAAGGTCATACGGGTCCGATTTATATCCAACAAGACAATGCAAAGCCACACATTAAAGTTGACGATGCCGAGTTTCTTCAAGAAGCATCTCGAGATGGGTTTGATATTCGAATTTGTTTTCAACCGCCAAATAGTCCGGATTTAAATGTGTTAGACCTCGGTTTTTTTCAGGCANAGGTCATACGGGTCCGATTTATATCCAACAAGACAATGCAAAGCCACACATTAAAGTTGACGATGCCGAGTTTCTTCAAGAAGCATCTCGAGATGGGTTTGATATTCGAATTTGTTTTCAACCGCCAAATAGTCCGGATTTAAATGTGTTAGACCTCGGTTTTTTTCAGGCAATTCAATCACTTCAAGAACAAGAGGTTTTGGGAACAATTGATGAATTGGTTCATGCGGTTCAAGCTTCATACGAAAGGATGCCATCTCGTGAACTTAACAATGTATTTCTAACTTTACAAACATGCATGAAAGAAATCTTGAAGGTTAATGGTGGCAATAACTATCGAATACCCCATATCGGTAAAGGTAGGTTGGAACGACAAGGAAGTTTGCCATTGACAATTGATTGCGAACACAATTTAATAGATCAAGCAACTTCTTATTTGCGTCAATAGGAAAGATATGAAAAACTTCCATGCCAACAGAAGAAACATGAAGAAAAACACTTTCTTTTTTGTTTCCTTTTGATATTCTCATGCAACCTACTGTAATGTTAAAAAGATGGTGGAATGTGTCTTTTGTTTAAAATTGTAGGAGTAGCCTACTGTTATGTTAGAAAAATATGACTAGTAGAATATCCTTTTGTTGAAAGTTGATGTTAACGTACTTGTTAGAAAAAAAATATGAACAAGTAGAATATCTTTAGTTGAAAGTTGATGTAATGAACTTATGTACTTGTGTGGTCATTATTCATGTTACTTTTATGCATCTATTAAATGTCCAGGGGTACTATTGAGATTTTAGTTAATTATTATTTTCTATTTTTGGTACCGGACATTTATTTTGGGACAACCAAAAAAGGAAATGTGGACACTTATTTTAGGACGGAGGGAGTATACAAACCACATAGCTCTTGGGACGACCTCGGTTTTACCAAATACTAATCTACACGCGACCGGATTCTCTGTCCTTTAGTGCATATAGGTAGACCTTAGGTAATCGAGAATTTAGAAATATTAAGACCTGGTCAGTAAAATCTGCATCAATACAAGATCCCACATTGCGCCCACCATTGACAGCTTAACCCGTGACGGTCATATAAATCGACCCTGGGCATGAGGTTGCAAATTCGGGCTCCGTATCTTGGTGATCAAATGCACCAAGATAGGCTGAAAACATGGTGACAAAAGAATTTAAAATTTTATTCCAAAATATGCGGGTACAACTGACGTCAACGCAAATGTCACGTACAATCGAAAGGGACAAGTTATACACACCGCTCAAGAATGTCAGGATGACTCCGTTTACAGTCTCAAATGCAATAAAAATGCGTCAAATCCTAAAGATAGCGAATAAACCCGAAGCGGGATATTCCTACACTTCCCCATGAAAACATCGAGAACACACCTTTCCCAAATCAGCTTACAACCCTGATGGAGGTAAAAAGCCTGCATCTAGTCATCATCACAAAAGATTTAATACTTGATTGGGGAGACTTGATAGTGTATCAATATTAGTGTCCAAAGCCCACTAATTACATGCTTGAATTAAGCCCATCACCAAGGCCCATCAACACTTGATAAAAGCCTGGATAAAATTCAGGCCATGTAGAGCCTGGAAAGACCTCTCAAGCCTGACTTAGTAAGACAGTGCTACTGCTCCCTAATTGTCACTAGCGGTTAAGATGTTCCATCTGACATCACACAATGGGGACGCACGACAAGCACTACTACGTACGAGCTAAATGACGAATGACATTTGTCCTCCTTGTCTGCTCCCAAATGATCGACACATGGTTCTCTAGCAGGTGTTGATCATCCTCAAAAGGTTTATCTCTAAACCTTACAAAGCCTTTTTATAAAAGGAGAGCAACACACATAAATAAAGGAGAGCAGCATAGACAATCGCATAAGTTTTCACACACTTGGGCAAATACTGCCTCACAACAGTGCAACATGGTTCTTGTTTAAGTGTTACCCGAGTTTCTTGTTCTATATCAATCTCATCGTGTACTTACCGTTCAACATGGAAAAACAAACAACAAACCATTCTCATTCCATCTCTAAACCTATTTACATACCATACGTAAACATAAATAAAGAGTTTATGAACCCTAATCCAATTCTTATATTCTCCATCAACAATTTTAATCAAATACAATTATGATACATGTTTCATCCATTCGCTTCTTGTTTTTTGATTTGTAACTACACTTTTACAAGCTAAACATCAAACAATAACAGATAAATAAAACTATATATAAGCAAATAGTTATTTCTTAAATCAATATCAAGTAAATATTTGTTGAGATCAATTCCATATTTATCTTTTTGTTACAAATTTAAAATTTAGAATTTGAATTCCTTATTTATCTCTATGTTTCCATATTTTAAAATAAAAATTTTAAATTTCAAATTATATATTTATGATAACTTCTTGGGTAAGTTTTATGGCTTGTACAGTTGATTATTATTAGTATAAATACATAAAAGATATACAATCAAAACATCTAAACTCTTCATCTTCTTCATCAACAATTTTAATAACAAGAAAGAGTTTCTCATCCCTAATTCCTTTTTCATCTTCTTCATCAATAATTTCATTCAAAGAGCAACATTCAGGTATACTTTTAACCTACTCACTAAGTGTTTTTTTATTTATAACCATCCCGTTACAGCAAACGACAATCTAACCATGAAATAATCAATGAAACTATCAAATGATGCGATGCATA
The DNA here is from genome assembly GCA_014162995.1 of Artemisia annua. Lineage (NCBI taxonomy): Eukaryota > Viridiplantae > Streptophyta > Magnoliopsida > Asterales > Asteraceae > Artemisia > Artemisia annua. Next base: position 1,007 of record LBNU01036713.1, on the reverse strand, counting down.
AACCATAAAACATCTCATGGGTCATGATTTTATTTTTAATCGATTTACATGAATGCTACAAACAATTTGACTTTTCACCTTTTTACAGTAATTATTACTAGTATTTTTCCTTATTTGACTTATTATTTTGTCAACATGCGTGACGCAATCTTTGGTAAACTACTTCTATAAAAACATGACCACTTTCACTTAAACATATATATGTCCTTTTAAGAAAATCTTTTTCACTTACCTGTTCCACATGTCACACCAACAAACATAAACACACACACACCCACTTTTTTACCGTCATAACTCCGCCGTCAGTTTCCGGTGAATAATCTTTCACTCCAATCTCCGTTTAAAAAAACCCATTCCCTTAAATTGAATGCCACGAAATTATATAAAAAGATTACAATTCTGGAACTGAAACCCTAATTTCTGCTTTTTAGGGTTTCTTGTTTGATCTTGGCTTCATTACTCAAGATTTCCTCAATTGAAATAATTCCATACTGGTAAGTGTTTTAATTATTATGTGCATGTGGTTTAATTTTTGTTTAGGGTTTTATTGAAGTGAAATTTGTTTGATTTGATTAGTAAATATGATATTTGTTTGGATTTATAAGTTTGTTATAGCTTTTTATAAAATGTGGTACATGTTTTGATGGCTAATGGCAATAGATTGATTAACTTTTAGGGCTTGTTATTAGATTGTTGCAATCTTTGTAAAGATTTTGTTTATGAACCAAACTTTTGTTTCATCTTAATGAGTCCACAAAAACCTCTCTCTCAATTAAGTGGCTACTTAATGTTTAGTAATATCTACGAATCACTTAATTTAGTAAACAACCCCTTACTCAAGCTAAGTGATTTTGTTGCTTACTTGTTTGTTAATGTTTCTCGAGTTCTTTTGGATCATATGTGATATGGTTAGCGAGACTCTCGAAAGCGTGGTAGGGTTGAGGTTATGTCTTGATTTTGATTTTGAGTTTATTGTTTAGACAACTCTTATTGTCTATCGTTGCTCA
>LBNU01036711.1:26297-40304 GCA_014162995.1 Artemisia annua | reverse complement strand
TGTGCTGGGAGGGGTGAAACAATTGTCATACCTAACGATTTAACCCTGAGAGGTTTTAGTCTTTCCTTCCGGCTTAATGCGTCTGCTACTACATTAGCCTTTCCTGGGTGATAACGGATCTCACAATCGTAATCGCTAAGTAATTCCAACCATCGGCGTTGTCTCATGTTTAACTCCTTTTGATCTAGGATGTGTTGAAGACTTTTGTGATCTGTAAATACGGTACACTTAGTGCCGTATAGATAGTGTCTCCACAACTTAAGAGCGAATACTATTGCTCCTAGTTCTAGATCATGAGTTGTGTAGTTTTCTTCATGTTTCTCTAGTCTGGCTGCCAAGAGTGGTATGGTACGATGAAGAGGTTCTCCAGTGATCGGAAGGATCCTGGATGCTGCAAACGATGATCCCTCACCAAGTTCTCTGTTGGTGGGAGTACCTTCTTGTGATCTCCAATACTTAAGGATCGGTATGAGGAATGACCATTTGCGAGCATTAACCCGCTTGCGAGCCTTATGGATAGTCTTTGCATGGTAGTAAGGATCTGATGATGCAGGACGGATCGGGTGGTTCCTTGGTTTGTAGGGCAGAGGAGCACTTAGGGCTGTCACAGGTGTTGGATTGTCTGTCATTGGTACATTTGTAGTCTGCTGATAAAATATGTTAGGTAATATCACTGGTTCAACAGAAGAAGCAGTCCCCTCTTTCCATTCAGATTCATCACANAAATACCGGTTTTTCACATTCCCCTTTGACCATTTTTCTTTTATAAGTAGTAAAGATAGGTGGCCGTAACTTTGCCACTATTATTGTTGTTATATTTCGGGACCTTATGAGTGTTGATTAATTGGGATAGCCAATTTGGTATGTTTTATTGGTTTTTTGATGATGACTGATCGAGGTATCTTTGAGTCTAATTCGTGTTTCAGTAAAGCGTGTGTTTTCTGTGTTAAAGCGTGAGTTAGTTAATAAAAAATGTCTCTTTCGGTTGTGTGGTAAGGTAGTAGCTAGTATCACTTGGTAGTGTCAGACTTAATCTATTATCTTCATTTATTTTTCATTTTAAACCATTTATAAATGTTTCCCATGCCTAATTTCTACCCTTTATCATTCTTCATCCTAACCCTTAGCTTACTCGAGGGAAGGAATTGAGCATTCATAGGTGTCTCATTTAGATTGATTTGGATGAGCATTTGTGATTTTGTCGCATTTGTTGGTGTAATATTATTGGTAAAGATCATTTAATCCTAACCTTTAACTTATTTGAGTTAGAGAGTGAGCAATCACAAGTGTCACGGTCATGGATTTGGGTGTGCATTTGTGGTTTTGTCATCTTTTCTGGAGTATTGATATCGGTAGAGATTATAAAGAATGATTTAACCAGCCTTTTACATTTTAACCCATTTGCTTTTGAAGTTGGTTATTGTCACAAGCCTATGTACTTTCCATGAGAAGGTTTAGCTTACCAAAACAACTATTGAATACTTACACAATTACTTAGCGTTTGGTATGTTATAATTAAAGGGGGAATGGAAAAGATTATTACAATGGAATGGAGAAATGTTGTTTGTGTACATTTGTGTAATTTAATAATTCATTACAAGGAATCATCGATTACACCAAAATCATTCCTTAGAGGCCCCCTGCTTTTTTTTCATTATGACCGCAATAGAATTAAAATTACTTAAAACTCCACCATTAACTAACCATATTAATTAAACTTCTTATCAATAATGGGCATTTTAGTCTTTTTATTATGATTCCATTACATCTTATCATACAAACCAAACATATATAATTAATAAATGTAATGAATCATTACATTACACTGTTTATTCCATTAAGTCGGTCATTCCATTCATTCAACATTTCATTCCGTCCTACCAAACCGGATAAATTGGTTATATGATCCAATCAAAGCTTGTTCTAGTTCCATGTAATATGTTTTTCTTATTGTTGTCTAGCATCTTGTTAGAGCGATTTTAACGAATTTTCGGTAAAAAGAATCGTCTCCGGTCTCTTGCTAGACTATATGGTTGTATACTAAAATCAATGCGGTTCATTACACACACATACACACACAAAAGGTTCTACTATTCCATTAAGAAGAGAAAAATTCGTCATAAACCAAAATAGAAATTGTTGCATCTTGTATTAGTATAAATTTTGGTAGTTTCATTTCATATATACGTATCCAAGAGTATATATTGTGTAGGAAGCAAGCAATATCCAAAATGTTATCAGCACCATGTGCACATGATTTGTCCATTTTTTACTATCGAAACTATTGATATCAATATATAAAAAGCTCAGATCTCACCATATTCTTGGAGGAAGTAACATAGTGTGCATCACTTTTCTCACCTACGTAAAGGTAAAGTGATCTTGCAATATATGAGCAGAGAGGGCTCATAAATTTTGTTTATTAAACTAATAAGTTTGTCTAAAACTTGTCTACTATTTGCAGGAAAAAGGAAGTTGCAAGATGGGTTCAGGCGGCCGTGCCACAGAAAGAAGTAACTCGGACTACAAAGTTGTGAAGCGTGCCCCATCGTCACAACCACCATTTACTCTTGGAGATATAAAGAAAGCCATACCACCCCATTGTTTTAATCGATCCCTGATCAAATCGTCATTTATCTTTTTGTCGACTTATTTATTTCTTTCTTGCTTTACTACATTGCTGCAACCTACATAATCCCCCTTCAGAACCCTTTTACGTATGTGGCCTGGCCGATTTATTGGATCCTCCAAGGTAGTGTCCAGATGGGTTTGTGGGTTATTGGTCATGAGTGTGGTCATCAAGCTTTTAGTGATTATCCAAGGTTGAATGACACTATTGGCTTCTTTCTACACACTGGAATGCTTGCTCCTTATTTTTCTTGGAAATATAGTCACCGTCGTCACCATTCAAATACTGCTTCACTCGATAACGATGAGTCTTTCGTCCCAAAAAGGAAGTCTAGCCTAAATTCTTCGGCTAGAATTTTAAACACCCCACCTGGCCGCCTTTTTAGGCTTATGATTTTATGTACCCTAGGCTGGCTCCTGTACATTTGTTTTAATGTTTCGGGCAGGAAGTATGAGAAATTTGCTAACCATTTTGACCCAAAAAGTCCTATTTATGGCGATCGTGAGCGATTCCAAATACTCCTAACTGATATTGGACTTCTCGTAACAAGGTATGGGCTCTACAAAGTGGCCTTGGCACAAGGTTTCACATGGCTAGTGTTGATATACTTTTGTCCTTTGGTTATCATCTATGGGTTCCTCGTAGTCATCACTTGGTTGCACCACACTCACCGATCACTACCTCATTATGACTCCTCCGAGTGGGACTGGTTGAGGGGAGCACTATCAACAATCGACAGAGATTATGGCATCTTAAACATGGTTCTTCATCACATCACCAACACACATGTAGCCCATCATTTGGTTTTCACTATTCCTCATTATCATGCCATGGAAGCAACAAAGGCAATCAAACCCATTTTAGGAGAATACTATCAGTTTGATGACACCCCAATAATCAAAGCAATGTGGAGGGAAGCTACCGAATGCTTCTTTGTTGAAGCTGATAAGGGTGAAGACAGCTTGAAAGGTGTCTATTGGTTCAATAATAAGATCTAAAATTCATAATTGTGGCATCAGTCATCCTGCTACGCAAACATGCCCTGTAGTCCTTATGGTGTTCTTAATATGTTAAGAGTGTTAATCACAATAACCTGTCAGATTTTAATGTATCAGATGTAATGTTTCGTAATTAATCACAATAACCTGACAGATTTTAAGCTAGAGTCGAAAACGTTTTTGATCATATATAGTTGTCATTGGGTTCATTTTTTTCTCCGGTTAAACAGTTCGTCATTGTTATTTTATTGGCGCCTAAACTTTAATCACAGAGTATCCCNGCTATCACTAGTACACAAATGGTTTTTAAGAACGGTTAAAACACATTTTAAAAAACGGAATTGAACCGTTGTATTATAGAGCGTAGTAAATAATGGGCAAGATTATTTAAAACGGTTTTGAACCGTTATAAAAGACATGCTACCAAATTAATCGATTTATGACATATAATATTAATATATCATTATTTACAGCGGTTTTTTTACACCGTTCTAAATATTCATGTATTAAAAAATATATATATTATATTTCATTGTTATTTGAGTTGTCATGTCATCAAAAGTTAGCATTGACTACTCCACCACACAAGAACAAATTCTAAGCACAATATTAATTTCATCAAGTCTCAAAATTGCTCATTCCATCTGAGTATCAATTCAAACAACCAAATACATAGAATCCAAAAACTAGAACATCTTGTATATAATCAACAACTATTACATAAATTGATAAATTATGCCGAATTTCACATGGGTATATATCTATACTTGTACTAAACTAAACCCAAAATTTTAAAATCTACAAAATGATCGAAGAAGAGAAAAAGAGAATAAGATCTACAAATGGAAGGCTAATTAAATCCATGTCAAGTTTCCAATACCTGCAACAAAGGAAAAGTAAAAAAATTCAAACGTTATATATATGAAACCGAATCATTAGATATAGATCTAAAACAAACAAATCTTAAAACTATAACAAATAAATTTATTTAGATCTATAGCAAAGGAACCTTATCAGGTGGCAGACTAGTGGTTGTATGTGGGTTACAAGTTCGGTTGATGATAGACAACGTGCTCTTGGTTTTCGGGAAGTGGCGATGATGGTTCAGCAAGTGGAGGCGGTGATGGTTCGTACAATGCACACCTGTGAAATTTGTTGTTTGAAGATCTGCAAAAAAACATATGAAAAACTTGAGTTTGTGTTAGGCTTTTAGGATAAATAAAGAGAGAAAAAAAAATGCACTTGTTGTTGATATAACAAAAAGAATGAAAAAGTGAAGAGTTTAATAAATAGAGAGAAATAAGGGTGAAAATATAAAGGAGGGAAAATTCCCGCTCATTTGAGGTGAAAAACTATTGAAAATTTTTATATGTTTTTTGTTACGCGTTACTTATACACCGTTCTAAATAACAAATATAAATTATAAAATATTGGATCTTTTAAAACATGTAGTAATCAACCGTTGTAGATAATAAAATTAAATTAAACAATATGGAATCTTTTAAAACATTTATACTTCACCGTTCTAAATGGTAAGTGTAAATTATAAAATACTAATTACTTTTTAAAGCACTTGTAGGTAACCGCTGTAAATAATAAGAAAAAGTTAGATAAAATAGATAACCGCTTTAAATGAAATATTTTATATTACTTTTTTGTGTCATATAAGGTTTTTCAAATTTTTTTAATACGGTTTAGTTGAAAACCGTTTATAAAAGGCCGTTATAAAATGTTCCTTTTCTACTAGTGTATGGGCTCTACAAAGTGGCCTTGGCACAAGGTTTCACATGGCTAGTGTTGATATACTTTTGTCCTTTGGTTATCATCTATGGGTTCCTCGTAGTCATCACTTGGTTGCACCACACTCACCGATCACTACCTCATTATGACTCCTCCGAGTGGGACTGGTTGAGGGGAGCATTATCAACAATCGACAGAGATTATGGCATCTTAAACATGGTTCTTCATCACATCACCAACACACATGTAGCCCATCATTTGGTTTTCACTATTCCTCATTATCATGCCATGGAAGCAACAAAGGCAATCAAACCCATTTTAGGAGAATACTATCAGTTTGATGACACCCCAATAATCAAAGCAATGTGGAGGGAAGCTACCGAATGCTTCTTTGTTGAAGCTGATAAGGGTGAAAACAGCTTGAAAGGTGTCTATTGGTTCAATAATAAGATCTAAAATTCATAATTGTGGCATCAGTCATCCTGCTACGCAAACATGCCCTGTAGTCCTTATGGTGTTCTTAATATGTTAAGAGTGTTAATCACAATAACCTGTCAGATTTTAATGTATCAGATGTAATGTTTCGTAATTAATCACAATAACCTGACAGATTTTAAGCTAGAGTCGAAAACGTTTTTGATCATATATAGTTGTCATTGGGTTCATTTTTTTCTCTAGTTAAACAGTTCGTCATTGTTATTTTATTGGCGCCTAAACTTTAATCACAGAGTATCCGCTGCTGCAATGCGTGGGTACCCTGCTGCTTGTTTAAGATGTATAAACACCCTTTAAAAAATCCCGTTCCGTTATTAAAAGCGTTATAAAGACCCTTTATAGGTTGATAAATTTTCATGTTCGCTAGTATTTGATTATCTATTAATAACAACTACAGTATCTTTTTTCATCTCAACAAGTCACATAATCTTTCACTTAAATGGATCTTTCAAAATCGATCGTTCAAATATTCATACGATTGCCTTTTATTAATACTCCAATATTCACAGTAGATAGTAGTTAATAACGGCTTAGGTAGCGATATATAGTAGTTAATAACGGCTTATTATTTCTTTTATTATGCATGCATGTTTCTTGAATGTGGTCTATAAGATTAAAATAGGGGTATTTACATACATCCCCGTATCCCAACCAATATTTACATATTTTCCCAAACACAAGTTTTTAAAGCATGATGTACAATGCTCTTAAAGCAAGGTTTGGGGAAATATGTAAATATTGGTTGGGATACGAGGATATATGTAAATGTCCTTTTAAAAAATTAGTAAGAAAAATAAATAGAAGAGAGAGATAGAGAGTGAAGACACATGGGCCCACACTTTTGATTAAAATCAGCCTCCCATGCCTTGCTTTTGAATAGTCATGCCTGGCTTTTGAATAGTGGAAAAATTTATTACTCATGCCAATATCCTAACCCCAACTATATAACCAAACAACTATTTTTTCTTTTAAAGCCGAAACCCAGCCTAAACCTTTAAAACAAACGCGACCTAAGATTTCAAGCTTTTTGAATAAGTACCGATGTATTAGCCTTGATTATGGTTTATATAATTTCACGTTTTCTAATTGCCAGAACTAATTTGATCATTGTTTGGACTAATTATGTGCCTAAGAGGCTAAAAGTTACAGTTTGTTATTCATTTCTCCTTTAGATTTTAATTATATAATATATTCATGACGTGATTCTTATATGATTTTTTACAACTCTTTATATTGGCTAGAATCAAGCAATATCAGAAATGTCAACCAGCATGTTGCACATGAATACTTAATTTAGTATGATATACTCCTGATTTGGTTATGATATACAAATATAGAAATAATAAAAAATAAAATAAAAAAGCTCACATCTCACCATAATTTTAGAGGTAGGCTATGTTTGGCGCAGAGCTTTTTGGAGCTTTTTGGGGCGATGAGTGGTGAGCAATGAGATTTTTTATTTTAGTGTTCGTTTGGCAAAAGAACGGTGAGCTTTGCTATTTTTTAGGAAAGCTCATTTTTCCAATGCTTCTTTAAGAAGCTGTGAGCGGTGAACAGTGAGCGTTGGCTACAGCTCACAGCTACTGCTCACAGCTCACAGCTACTGCTCACAGCTCATTGCTACTGCTCATTACTACTGCTCACAGCTACTTTTGCCAAATATAGCCGTAGTAACATATTGACATCTTGCAATATATAGATAGAGTACACATTAAGTTTTGGTTCTTATACAGGTATTATTATTATTATTAGGGTTTTGCTAACAACAACCCTAAGGGTTGTCGTTAAGAAGCTTTATTTTACTACAATTTCTTGTAATAATATAATTCATCCAATCACAATCAATCATTAATTGTATATGTAATATTTCTGGGATTTTCTCCACTTTTTTCGGGATTATCGTCCAATCAAAATCATTCAAAAGAGATATTGTAATAAAAATTATTTGCTTAATGACAACCTTTAGGGTTGTTGTTAGCAAAACCCGGCCTTATTATTATTATTATTTTGTTTTTGTTGTGTTTATGTCTTTAGGAAAGATATGTCATCGTCAAAAGTTTGAAGTGATTAATTTGTGTTTGTGTGTTTGGCGAGGATAGCCGGGACTACTTGCCTGCTGTTGAGACCAGCCGAGAGCCGAGACCACAGCTAATATGATTTTTTGTTTGTGTTTGGTTAATTACTTGTTTAGAATTGTGATATTTAGTTTGTAAATTTGATTTTAGGATGTTTGTCGTTTTGTGTATTATTGTTAGACTTTTGCAAATGATCTTAGGATTTTAGTCATTTTGTGCATATGAGTTTGGTTAGTATGCATTTGGTTAGTATGGTATCGTGAATATGCGTTTGGTTAGTGTGTGTTTGGTTTGTAAGGGCATTAGACTTGCTATCATATGTTTATAATTTGTGTTTCGTTAGTTTGAATGCTAATATAAACCTTGTGAACATGTGAATATGATTATGCGAATATGTTAGTGATTAATTCTAAATTTGTGAATATGCGTCTGGTTGGTATGGTATTTGAATGATATTTGATTGTTAGACTTTTGAAAATGATTTTAGGATTTTAGTGATTAATTTCGGAAGCGCCTTCCGAAGTCATTTCTCAATGTGCGTTTAGTTGGTATGGTATTTGAATGTGTGTATGCGTATATTAATTTGTTCACGAATTTCTACGTTCTTGTACAAGTACATTTACATTTGGCAGCAGTTAGGGGTGTTATCGGGTCGGGTTATCGGGGTTATCGGGTTTGTCGGGTCGGGTTGAGTCGGGTTTTGAATTTTTTAAAAGTGACCCGCAACCCGACCCGATTAAGAATCGGGTTATCGGGTTCGGGTCGGGTTATATCGGGTCAGGTGATTCGGGTTATCGGGTGACCCGATTAAGTATTACAGTAAGTAAAAATATCAATTATATGTTATCAAACTTTCGTAGTTTCACAATAATAAAACTAATTGGTTATATGTGCTGGAAATTTATCTTTTGTTAAAAGATTAATCACGTGGATAGTATTAACATTTTAAGAGAGAACCGATTATAGTACCAAAGACTTCATGTATAATTTGTGTTGCTTAATTTCAAGAAGTGTAATATAAAGACAGTTGGTATTGTACCTTAACTAGTAGCATAAATGACGTATGTTTTTGGATCTTAAATGTTAATGTTGTTGATATGAAAAAAAAAGAACAACATTATTGAAGTATACTGGGGTAACAAAACGTTTTTTCATGCATAGAAAATTGATAGTTACATACATTGGGCTTCTAAAAAGTATTAACTAAAAAATGAAAAAGTGTTTTTCGGGTCTTATCGGGTTGACCCGATAACCCGATAGCATTATTTTTTTAACCCTAACCCGACCCGATAACACTATCGGTTATCGGGTTCGGGTCAAAACAACCCGATTAGATTTTTTTGACCCGATTTGACCCGACCCGATAAGCCTTATCGGGTTCGGGTTCGGGTCGGGTCAACCCGACCCTACTGACACCCCTAGCAGCAGTCACTAGGAGCCATGGTGGTGATGGAGATAATGAGCCACCTCGAGGTCCATCGAAAGGAGAGGCAGCAACTGTGAGCGTAAGAATTTTTGAATTATTAAAAAAAAAACTAAAATAAATAAAATAAAATAAAATAAAAAACTTAAACTTGATAATTTGAAATTGATTACCGGTTATTTTATGTCGTCATCACTTGAATTTGATTACTTGTAGACTCCAAAGGCAAAGGCAAACAAAGCAAAGGCGGGAAGGAAGTGCGTGGAGTGACCATGAACATAGAGCTTAAGAAGGCCGTGGCAGAGAATGGTCCGCAGTCGATCGATTTCAAGATCGACGGCCAGGGGATGTATGTTCATGTAGGCCCTCACGTTGTCGCCAAAAGTACGAAACTGTCCTTGCAAGAAGTATCTGCGACACGGTATTGGCGAGAGGATATTTTGGCGACGGAGAGTCCTAGGCTCCTAGCCAAAGACCTTTGGCGATAACACGTCCTCTACAAAAGTCTCAAAATGTCCTCTCCAAAAGCGTCGAATGTTGCAGGTATAACGTGGTGATGTTTAATAATCATTGCTAAGATAAGGCATGTAATTTCATCAAATTTCACGGATAATAGTAATATATTCTTGGGTTAATAACTTAAAAAAGCATCATACTTGTCAAAAATAGTTGTTATGAGTAGCATTCTCTTATTTTTCCTTGTTAGCGCTACAAACCCGACTATTTTGTCCTCTATTGGGTATTTTCCCACATATGTAGCCGGTTGCCTGTTTTATACACATTTTATTATTTTTCTTAAAACGCTTGTGTGGAATAAAACACACGCCCAAACACAGTTCACCCTCCCCAACCACATGCTAACCTCGTACCACTGCCAACAACTCACTTTTCAATTCTTTAATCATATCAAGTACAAGGTTATCTTCTTTATATCCCCACAATTGGATCATGTTTCGCTTTCAAGATCCCCAAAAGATGTTACCGAACCCTAATTCGTCCAACATATTAAATTCGCCCAATCATTCTCGGATATCTAATTTTGGCATCAAAGAAGGTATATTCAATGTTTTATTTATTGTCTTATTACCCAAATTGGATTAATTTATTCAAAAATTTTTTTTAGGGTTTTCTCGATTAAGGGTTTTGATTAGTTAATATCCTTTTCTAACAGGTGTGAAGGACATACGACTTGATGTTGTATTCAAGATACATTACAATGGTATCTTTATGTTTGATCCTCTAAGATATGTTTACTGTAGAGAAATTTTAATGGAGGCATCATCATCAGACAGGCTTTCATTTAGTAGACTATTAGATATATTGGTTGCTAAGATTAGGCAAAACATATGGGGTCTCTTCATTTGTATTCCCGAGTTAGATATTGATAGTGGTGGTTTAAAAGTAATTGAAAGGGATGGTGATGTCCATGAGATTTATGAGCTAGCAAAACAACATAAGTGTGTAAACTTGTATGTAGCTCATTCTCCTCAAAATTTAGCACCCTATTATGATCAAAACTTGTGTTTAGAGAGTTCCGATTCTGAGGTTACTTCAAAAAAGAAGCATCATGAAAAGTTGAAAAAGGATGCACGCAATATGAGTGTAGATGAGCTCATTAATTGGGCTGAGGAAGAAGCTCATTCTCCTTACTTAAGGTCTCCCCCACTAAAACAAAGGCCTGTAAGAAAAGACTTTGATGGTAAGGTATGGTTCCATAGAATGTGGCGTAATGACGATGTCTGTGGTTATGATGACCAATTCATAAATGACATATGCATGGACAACATGCTTGCTGATATGGACACAGATCAAGTTACACCGACTAGGTGTGTACAAGTGTTTCATCCAGAAACACTTGGCAATAGGGTCACAGACGAGGTTGCAGCAGATAGGAATGCAGAAACACTTGATGAAATGGTGGCCGATACAGTAGTGGGTAATGATAATGCTTTGCAAGGTGTTAACGATGACTTAGACGCTAACATTGATGACGTTGTTCTGGCAAGGCAAAAGACACTTGATAAGGGGAAGTCTGTCATGGCATCCAAAAATAAGGCACCACAAAATATTCCCACAACTGCTCGTAGAGGTAACGGAATAAGCATAAGAGAAAACACCAACCCAGTTGCTGCCTCAGATTCTGATAGTGACAGTGAGGACAACATTTTCACATGTAATGTGTCTACGGGAAATGAATCATATGACTCTGCTGGTTATGACTCTTATGATTCTAGTTGTGAATCTGATAAATCATATGAATACCTAAGTAATGGAGAAGAGGAGGTTATTGAACTGCGAAAGCGTAAAAGACAACACAGGAATGAAGATGAGGGTGATGGAAATGGCCAAGAAACTGAGCATGAAGAAGACGATCACAATCCAGAAGTTATTCAAGGGTTGGGTTCATTAGTAAGGGAACATGAGAGGTTCATGGAAAGGTTACTGAAAAAATTAAAAGGAAACGGAGTTGGAATAAATGATCCTTTCTCAATTGTTCAGAACTCAAGGAAAAATGAGGACAAGTATCCTGTATACGATGATGACACTCATTGGAGATTGAAAAAACCATTGGTAAGATTTGAAAAAACCTGAGATATCCTTAATGAATATTGCTGAACTAGTCCAAAGGAAATACAAATGCAATGTTAGCCGTAACCAATGTAGAAATGCTAAAATATATGCTTTGAATGAAAGAGATTCAACGATCCAGGATCATTACGGCTTACTTAGGTCTTATGCTATGGCTTTGCGAGCATCAAATAAAGGTACAACCATAAAAGTAGGTGTAAATGTAATGCCTGATGAGAAAACGTACTTTGATAGATTTTATGTGTGTTTCAACGGTTTGAAGGAGGGTTGGAAAATAGGCTGCCATAGGATTCTAGCGCTTGATGGTTGCTTCTTAAAAAAGCCGAATAGTGGGGAAATATTAACAGCGGTAGGGAGAGACGGGAATAATCACATTTTCCCGGTAGCTTGGGCTGTTGTGACAGTTGAGAACAAGGACAACTGGAGCTGGTTTCTACAATTGTTAGGCGAAGATTTGGACATTCCTTCTGGACAGGGATTGACGCTAATGTCAGACCAACACAAGGTAATATCAATCAGTTTCTGTTATTACATACACACATTAATTAATAAAAACTTTTATTCAGTTATAAAGAGTCGTACTATTGCAGGGTCTAATAGAAGCTGTGAAGGCTACCATGCCACTGGCGGAGCATCGCCAGTGTGCCCGTCACATATACGAGGGTTTCAGGAAACAGTTCAGCGGTGAGGAATTCAGAGGTCTATTCTGGTGGGCAGCGAAAGCGTCATACCCACAGCTCCATAACAAAGCCATGGAAAAAATCAAAAGAGCTAATCCAAAGGCATATGATTTCTTGGTCAACAAAGACCCAAAGACTTGGTCAAGAGCATTTTTTAGAGAAGGAGTGTGCTGTGAGGCAATAGAGAATGGATTTAGCGAATGCTTTAACTCTGTGTTAGTAAGCGTGAGGCACAAACCCATAATTACAATGTTAGAGTCCATGAGAATCCTTGTGATGGAGAGGATGAATACTATGAGACTACTAATGGAGAAGTGGACCGGCGATATTTGTCCAAACATTCAGAAGATTCTCGAGCTTTCAAAGGATCAACAAAGGTAATATTAATATAATAAAGTTTATGTTAATGAGTTATTATATACAAACAAATCTATGTTTTGACATTGGTATGTAAATCTCACAGGTTTTGGCATGTGGTTCCATGTGGTGGCAACCAATTTGAAGTAAGGAAGGGCGTTAATGCATTCAAAGTTGATGAGCCGAATAGAACATGCTCGTGTAGAATGTGGCAGATTTCAGGTTTGCCTTGTTGTCATGCTATAGCTTGTATCTTTAAGTTGGGAAAATATGCAGAAGAATATGTACCTGAGTGCTTTAGGAAAGATAGGTATCTGCTTGCTTATAGTCAATACTTGAATCCCGTAGATGGTATAGATTTTTGGCCAGATGCAAGTCATTATTCAAGAGTATTAGGTCCTATTGCAAAGAAAATGCCCGGTAGGCCTAAGAAAAAAAGGGTTAGGGCACCACATGAACCTAAAGCAGGTAGCCACCAAATTAGTAGAGCCGGTGCAGTCATGACATGTAAAAATTGTGGTGAAACTGGACATAACAAAAATGGTTGTAAAAAACCCTCTATTCCATCTGTTCCAAAAGAAAAAGGTCAAGCCGGGAGACCCAAAAAGAAACAAAACACAGAAACAGAGCATGTAGATGACCAAGAAGCTCCGAGGTTCGTTAATAATGAAATTAATCAGTTTCAAATGGGATCAACAAATATGCGGGGTGTGTTTAATGATGGCAGGGTGTTCTATATGAAAACACGAAACAAGAGAGGTGGGAGTAGTAATAGAGGCCATTTGAAAATGAGAGGTGGGAAGACCAATTCAGGTAGGCTAATTCCCGCTGAAAGGGTTGCTAGAATGGGTCCATGGTTGGCTAATGATAGAGCAAGTTCAGATACAATCGAGGAACAACAAACATTCAATGCACCTATGAGACGCACAACCACTGAAGCTGTTAACGAGGTCAATGTGGCAGGTAAATCTAATTTATTTACAAATGTTTAGGTTATTATTAGTAAGTTGTATGTTGTAGT
>LBNU01036711.1:8339-24878 GCA_014162995.1 Artemisia annua | reverse complement strand
TCATGTCTTTTGGGTCATACCCATTCGACTCCTATATATAGTTTAGTACATGTAACATTTTATGTAGTGTCTCTTTGTAACAATGTAACCCACTGTTATATTGAATAATATATGAATCATCTTCTTGTATATCTTGTTCTTGTATCGATCCTGGACATATCAAAGGTTCAGACCTGTGAAAATCTAACATGGCATCAGAGCCGATGGTTCCAAGATTGCAAGAAGTGATTCAAAGTTCAAAAGATAGAAGGGAAGAGACACCAAGGATTGTTGAGAAGATAGTGCACGATCAAAACCAACGATAGTTGCAAGATAGCAACGACTTCAATCCAACGAAGATTAAAGGAACAAACATGGACACCAAACGAATTGGTGGGAGTTTTGTTGTGATCATTGGAGCGCGACAACAAAACAAGAAGAAAGAAACACGCTGAACTTTGTTTCTGAAACAAAAAAGTACGCGACGTATAAACAGAGATACATTGCCTAGATAACCAAGGGACGCAAGAAAGTAGTATACGACTTGTCTTGTGTCGAAATTGTAATCGACAAGGCACCAAACGAAGTGGTGACTTGCGGGTTTGTGTTGGCTTGATTCTGAACGCGACAAAGAACAAACACAACTTTGTTACAAAACCTTTGTTGGCTTTCAAAATCATACAACAAAACCAAGGCCTCTTTCTTGCGACAAAGGTGGAGAAGAAGACCCAAGTTTGCAATAAAACACAAACGTTGGATAGGAAGAGACGTTGCTTTGGATTAAGAAAAGGTATACCGAATAAAGAAAACAATCGAAATTGTTTTGGAACACGCTCACAATACAAAAGGAACAACGACAAGGACAAACCGATCATTGTTCGCAAGGGTACCGACGTGTATTCTTATAGGTTGTTGTAAATACGGTGTGGAACAAGAAGAGTATTGTAGAACGCGGACAAGCAACGAGGGTAACAAGGTTTTGGCAATTCGCTTGCCTTGTTAAGATACTGCCGTAGCAGTAGCAATAAAAAAAGACAAGCAAATCGCTTGTTTCTTTTGAAACAAAATACCGAGGGTATTTCGTAGGCTTTGTGTTCACGTAGACTTGGAAACAAAAAACAACGAAACAACAAATTTGTTGTTTACCAAGAACTTGAGAGTTCTTTGGAAATAAAGCCGAGACAAAGATGTCTAGGGCATACACACACCGGTAACCAAGTTGGACGCAAAAGAAAGGAAAAGACAACGTGACAAGAAGTAAACAACGAGCAACAACAACACGTTGATAAGACAGGAGGAAAGAAAGAAAGAGACACGGAGAAGAGCATGAAGACTCGAAGAACAAGGCTTAAACAATTAGGGGGGAAAATGTTAGACCTTGTAATTGTATAAGTCTTGTATTGTAATTAACGATAGACGAAGGACCAAAGTTGTCAAGTAGAAAGTATATAACCGAATGGTAGTTATTTCGGTTGGTAGTTAAAGTTAGTTATTTTCAGAAAATTAGTTATGGCCGAATGGTTGTGTCTCTTGGTTCATGACCATTCGAACAGTCATGTCTTTTGGGTCATACCCATTCGACTCCTATATATAGTTTAGTACATGTAACATTTTATGTAGTGTCTCTTTGTAACAATGTAACCCACTGTTATATTGAATAATATATGAATCATCCTCTTGTATATATTGTTCTTGTATCGATCCTGGACATATCAAAGGTTCAGACCTGTGAAAATCTAACACAGAAAATATAAGAAAATTTGCCAACCATTTTAATCCAAAGAGTCCAATATACAGCGATCGTGAGCGATTCCAAATACTCTTAAGTCTTAACCAATGTTGGACTTTTTGTAACAAGTTATGGGCTCTACAAAGTGGCCTTGGCACAAGGTTTCACATGGCTAGTGTTGATATACTTTGCTCCTTTGGTTATCGTCTATGCGTTCCTGGCTGTCATCACTTGGTTGCACCACACACTCACCGATCACTACCTCACTATGACTCCACTGAATGGGACTGGTTGAGAGGAGCACTGTCTACAATCGACAGAGATTATGGCATCTTAAACACAGTTCTTCATCACATCACCGACACACATGTAGCCCATCATTTGGTGTTAACTATTCTTCATTATCATGCCATGGAAGCAACAAAGGCAATCAAACCAATTTTAGGAGAATACTATCAGTTTGATGACACCCCAATAATCAAAGCAATGTGGAGAGAAGCTACCGAGTGCTTTTTTGTTGAGGCTGATGAAGGTGAAGACAACAAAAAAGGTGTCTATTGGTTCAATAATAAGATGTAAAAGTTGTAATCAGCTTCGATCATTCTGCTACGCAAACATGCCCTGTACTCCTTATGGTGTTCTTAATATATATTAGTGTTAATACCAATAACCTGACAGAATTTGGTGTACGAAATGTCATGTTTGATAAATTTATAAGGACATGCAATTGCAGTTTAAACTGATAGATCAAATTTAACTAATTTTAAAAGAAGATTAGCTACTAAATATTTTTGTAAAGTAGAGGTATCAATATGTATTAGGATGTGAATGAATGGTGCCCTCACTGAACCAGCATACGACACTCATTTTCATTGTTAGTCGAGTTGGTTATTTGGTGATTATTTCATCATAGGTTCGGTGAATGTTATAATCTATGGGAAGCTAGGCCAATGGCAATAACAACTTTCAATACCCACGATTTCGCAAAAAGTTTTACACAATACGAGGGAAACAAATCATGTTAAAACTGGCATCTTTTTTTCCTAAAGAGTTCTTCACAAAACTGAACTCATATTTCCTAAATTATATTAGAAAATTACAAAATAAAGTTTTTTCCGTTTTCCTTGTTGTAACCCACCCCATAAACATTAATTACTGAAACGCATTTTGTAGAGTTTTACCTCTTTTGTGGATTTAAAAACCAAATTCCAAAAACCACCTGTCAGGTTAATGCAGAATAAAATCTGTTTCGATGTGGTACCACAATTACGGCATGGATTATCTGGAGATATAGGAACGCGTTTGTTTTAATCTAAAACCACCTCGAAAAGACACTGCACTCTCTTGGAGGGTATTAAGGTCTTCTCACACTCTTGGATTGTAAGTAGGAATAGATCTTTTAAGCCTAAATGGTTTGATTGGATTTATGATCCAATATCTTCTTGTAACACTGTATTGTAATCTTTTCTTTTTCTAACTTCTTGCTAATTTAATCTGAAGTTTGTACACGAAGATGACTCTCTTCAAGAGCTGCTATTTGTGGCATAGTACGTTGTTCTGGTATGTATTCTTCGAGGTCTGTTTTAGCATGTATTGCTAGAACCCATTGGTTAGTTGTCTACTGGTATGTTCTGCTAGAATGCTACTTCAGTGAGGATTCTTTTGGCACTTCACAATGCTGTTGTATGCCATCATTGGTCACTCGATCATGATAGTGAGTCATATGAGTATATTCAACCGTATCGTGTTTTGTTATTACATATAGCTTTGAGAACATATTACAACAATAACCATTTTAGAAAAATGAGTTAGGCTGTTTTTTCGTGGACAGTTGTGATAAAAAACGGAACTATCTTGGCGAAGTTTTCGGAGAAACATGATTTCAAGGCTTTAACTTAACCACATTTACAGCAGCAAAGTTCAGCAAAATACATAAATTTGCTTTCTTCCATTTTCCTTGCTAGAAAATTCACACAATGCATCCCTTTTAACCTACATAGAATACAAAACAATTCGGGTAAATTCTTTCAAAATGCATCATATTTGCCACAAATGTTACTTCCGTGTACTGAACAAATGTTTTTCCTTACATGGGTACTAAACTTTCATTTTTTGGTCTTTTTGATGTACTTTGTGACGTTTTTGCCCCTCAAATTATTAAAAATACAGGGGCAAAAATGTCACAAAGTACATTAAAAAAAACCAAAAAATGAAAATTCAGTACCCATATAAGGAAAAAAATTTGTTCAGTACACGAAAGTAACATTTGTGGCAAGTATAGTACATTAATAGGTATTTTGCCCAAACAATTCCTATTGTGCGATTGAAAATATTTCTTATTACAACCAAAACTGAAGTACATTATTTCTTCAAGGCATCTCTAACTAGTTGCCAAGATTATAGTTAATATTTTGAAACTTGGTTTGACCTGCCATTTTAACTGGTCAAACCGGGAATTGGAGTGTTGAGTGGTCCGTCGTAGGCCGTGTGTATATTGTTATTAGGCCCAGCCCATTGTAATTAGTCTAGAATAATCTTTTGTATCCTTTATATTTGTCAAATGATTTCAATATTAATCAAGGATTGATAACCTTCCGATATAAAGGATATAAAAGATTATTCTAGACTAATTATATATACACACTATCGGGCCTCTATACATAAATATCGACTAATAGCATTGACCCGCCAGTTTTATGGACTCGTCTTGACCCGTCAAACCGAACCCGGCTGTTTAACATAATTTTTTTAATGTTGTTCCGAAAGTTATTCATGTGGTGGCATGATTGTGATGTATCTATAATACTTAAAGCTTAACCCCCTTAATTTAATGTGCAAGGGGGTTGTGCACAACCAAAAGTACGGTACAAACATGAATATGCATACCAAAATAACTACAAACAATTTCGTTTATGAAGAGCCTCATCTTGAATGCAGGAAGATGAATATCAAGTGTCTCTATGTTTAAACAGGAAGATGAATACCAAATGTCTCCAACATTAATGTCATCGCTCCATACTTTCATTCAATGTCAAGCAATTTCTTCATCACACACAGCTTATAAATAACCAAAAAAAATAATGCAAATTACCACGCCACACCACCGGTAACTACTGTTTAGGTTCAACATATTTTCTTTAATGTCTATGCATGTGTATGCTTTCACTAATGATGTATGTAGGTATGGAGTTTGTAATTATAAAGCAGATGTATTGGTATACGTGATGCCTCACCTACAACGATAGTATATTGAAAAAGGCTTTGTTGTACGTAACTTCTAAACATCAACATAACTGATAACATCTTTATATTAAAGATTTGAAGAAATTGAATACTATCTTTTCTTTTAATTTCCCAGTCTGCTAGACGTCAAAACTGGTTACCAGCTGAAGCTACACTAGCATGCTGTGGATACCGAAGATCGAGGCCCAAAGCCAAAAGGCATGTATGCTGATGAATTGCTCTTTGTATCTTTGCTAATCCCTTCCGAAAATCTCTCATGTTTGAAAATATGCGCGTCTTCTCCCCATATTTTACGATCATCATGATGTGCTAAAACTGGAATATGTAGAATAGCTTTCTACGGTTCTTTTTCAGTTTTGTAGCAGAAAAGGTCCGAGTATTGTATTGGTGTTCGGTTTCATCATAACGATGAAGAAGAAGAAGAAGAAAGAAAGAAAGTTTGGTGGGACGGGGCTGCGTGGGGCTGCGTGTTCAGGGATAGCAGAAAATTAGGGTTGTGTTTGAAATGAATTAGGGTAAGTAGTTTTGTATAGCGAGATTTATTGGGTTTGTGTTGAACTTATTGGTTAAGTTAGAGTGTGTGTGTGTTTTTTGGTTCCTGTTTGTATACGTCTGAGAGGATCAATTGGTCAAAGAAGGAGCGTTTCTTATCCAAAAGTTTAGGGGAAAACGTGTGGCTAAGTAGGGTAAGTTATAAAGAGAGTTTCAATGTGTTTGATTAGAGGTTTTAATAATTCGGTTACAGATTTCAAGTTATGGCCGAATTTCATGGAAGACTTTTAATGGAAATTGAAATCATACTCTCCAACGTGTGATAGTACAAGGAAAGTTTTCACTTTTTATTGAATGGAATTAAATCAAAATCAACTCCATTTGTGCTTTGTTCAAAATAATGCAAGTAATCCATCGTTGATGAAGTCGTTGGAAATATTATTTGCTTTCACATTTAATCTTTTATGTATGTAAGGAATCTCAAATATGTAATTTGTTTTGCTTTTGGTCAGAAAAGGCTAAAGGTGGATGGACCAGGATTTAAAATAAATAAAACAGTGGTTTTATGTACTATATTTGAGATGTGTATAGTAGAGGAATAGCTCCTTAGTGTTGAGTAAATCGAATCAGAACCATTTATGCAGTTCTCTATTTTTTATTGTTATTATTTGCACTCAATTATCACAATGTTGCAAACTAGATGGAACGTACAGTACTTTGTCTATCATATATGTCTAACTTTATAAAAATAAAGAGTTTTGATGGAAATTGTCTAATGGAGTATTAAAAAAAACTTATGTAACCTACTCATATTAAAATACTACATGTGAAAAGATTATGTTAATTGAAACTTTTAATGTAAATAAACTAATTTAAATAAAAAAGTTATGATAACATTAATAGGCATCTAAATATCAAATCCACTAAAATAAATACAATACAACTTCTCTAATAGTCATCTAAATACCGTCATATGCTTACACAAGCGTCTGCACCAACATTACGAAAAAACACATAAGTATTCAACCAAAAGACCGTGCATCGCACGGGTTGGATAAAGCCTCGTTTAAAATAACTTTTTGATATTGTAGAAATAAAAGCGGTGATGTTGTCATGAATTGGATTGGATTAATCTTGAAATGTTTGGATTGATATTGTAATGTCTTAAAGTTTGAACTATACAACTTTTATACTTGCAATGTCGTTTTGAAGTTAAAATCTTGTTGGATGGTATGTGTTTGAAGTTTAAAACTCGTTGCAATGTCGTTTTGAAGTTTAAAACTCGTTGCAACTGAATGAAGAACCGATGACAGTTTCGCTCGAACGTTCTAACTTTTGGGCTTTTGATAAGAACAAAGAAAAAATCAAATCATAATTGCATGGATTGAATTTGTAATCCTG
Organism: Artemisia annua; assembly: GCA_014162995.1. Taxonomy (NCBI): domain Eukaryota; kingdom Viridiplantae; phylum Streptophyta; class Magnoliopsida; order Asterales; family Asteraceae; genus Artemisia; species Artemisia annua. The sequence continues at coordinate 18,034 of LBNU01036711.1, read as the reverse complement.
AAAATGCTTGTACAGGACTGTTGTAATCCTCTTTGTCTAGAATCTCTTGCTAAAACAATCTTAATAAGCTATTATTGACGGTAATTGTCCTGAGATATACGTACAAGTTACACCATATTGAAAATACCAACCAATTGTTATGGCGATTTGTAGTGATATGCATAACTATAAGCTAACATGACATTATCATTAACAAAATTGCATCAAAATATATCAGCTATGCTCTAAAACATACTAGCACTTAACTTAGATTAGTATACAATCTATCTCATGCTGCAAAGATGATAATATAATCTGCATCAACTCATTTCCTCAGTTACACCCGCAGCTCACAACATTCCTCTACGCTTCACCCTCATTCTCCTCCCTCAACCGCTTCACACCAACACTCATTAACGCGCCAAACAAACTACTCGAGCCAACACCATCACTACATCCATTTTCGCGCTTTATCACGCCAAATAAATCCACTTCACCATCCGATTTCACATAATTCGACATCATAACATAAATTCTATTACACAAACATTTTATCTCACTCAATTCCTTCCTAATCCTCTCATTTTCCTTCCTCAACCTCTCGTTTTCGCTTATCAACTCCGCGTTAGTTATCGCCTTATCACGAGACGACAAAATGACCTCTTCTTCACTCGGAGTCAGCGGAGATACCTTCCGGCGGATGATATCGGACAACAGACGCTCCTCGCCTCTTCGAAAACAATCGTTTACGAACTCGAATCGATCAGGTACGACCTTCTTAAAACCCTATTTATAACAAAAAACCGTTAAAACCGTTAAAAAAACGGTTATATTTATAAAATTTATAAAAATTAACAGAATGTGACTTACATAAGTGTTTAATTGACGAATAAAGCTGGAGAAGTTATTATGCTTAAAATATTTGGGAAGTAAATGGTTAGCGAAGTCGTTAGGGTTCCAGACGATGAAACTAGATCCGTCGTCGTTCCATGAGATGACGTCATCGGTTGAGTTATCGTCTACTAGTTTATAAGTTTTGGTCAAAAACGGCGGCGGAGTGGATCTGGCTGCGGGTGGCGGCGTTGATGAGTCGCCGGTGCTCCGGTGAAATAGCGGCGGCGGAGGCATTTGGTGAATGTGTGGGTGTTGTGTTGATTTGGAAATGGAGGGGGTGGGTTTTTTGGATTGGTTCTAGAAGATTCTGAAAATGTGTTGTCGTGGGAGGAGTGTTTTCCAGAAGTTTCTTTGCTTTTCTAGTGGGTTAATTACGTGTCAATTAGTTAAAAGTAAAGTGCAAAAATTGTCCTTCTACTTTAGCCAAATTGTGGGTGCAGTTCCTACCACTTAGAAAGTCCAGAGACCGTTCTTGTAGGGAACTTAAGGTTGCAAATTCATTTTCTGACGTAAAAAAAATGACCAAACTACGCTCGTAAATAAAAACTTAAAGATGAAGAAGATAAGAGTATTTTCATCATTTTGTTTTGGCTAAGGACTGAATTTGCAAACCATGAGTTTCCTATCGAGGGAGATCCTCTCAAGTTAAAAAATCAACTTGAGTCAAGTTGGGTGATTATAAGCTATTGGATTTAATCCATTGCGTGAGGCAACTACATGCGTAGGGTGTAAATGAGACAACTTGTGAGTTACTCCTACAAAATACTTGAAATCAATTCAGTGTAAACCGATTCGAGCTCGAGCTTCTAGAGTATACTTTCGAGTCGAGCTTGAATATCAAAATACTCGGTTCAAAAAGCTCGCGAGTCTTATCGAGCTTATATAGTTGATATGTATTTTTACATATTTTTTGTACTATATAATAAGCAAGTCGAGTCAAGCTTATAAATATCGAGTTGAGTAAATTTAACCTATATTAATATAGTTACCAACATTCCAAAATCGATAATTGAATTGAGCTCGAGAGTACCGATTTCGTCACCGAGCTCGAGCATGAAAATGTATACTCGATCGAGCTTAAGTCGAGTTTTGAGCTCAAGTTTTTAAGTCGAGTCGAGTTTTGAGCTTGAAGGTGTTCGCCTCGACTCGCCTCTAGTAGAGGTTTTGTTTCGGAATAGACATTAAATGGACAAAATTAAGTCATACAAACTAGAAAGTAATGTAGATCAAGGATGACTATGTCTAGGCGGCGTTTAATTTTTTATTTTTTTTTAAGGCATCTTTTTGCAGGTGAGAAGGGAAGTAAGTTTGTTTTTTCTTTTTATGTTTATAGGCGGAAATATGAAATGAAATAAGAGCGTTTGTTTTTTCTCTCTTATGTCACAAGAAGAGTAAATAAATGAAGTGTGTTTGAATCTTTTATCAAAGGCGAAAGTTATTTTTTTAAGATCTTTTGAAGTCTGATTACAACTTCGTATTTCTTGAAGGCAAAAGTGATTTTGTGCACTTTATTTTTGCAGATTTTTTAAAGTCTGATTACAACTTCGTATTTCATGAAAACTTCATATCCACGTATTCTCTCAAAAGAAGATTTGAAAAAACAAAGAAACATGATTCTTTTTCCTAAACCATGATACCATTAAATTGAATAACAACTTGTATTAGAGGTGGCAAAATGGGCGGGCCGGGCGGGCACGGGCAACGGGCTAAACGGGCACCGGGCTAAACGGGCACGGGCCAAACGGGCGCATGTTATACAAATCGCTTTAGAAAAGACCCAAAACGATGAAATAAATTCCTCAAACGTAACACTTTATTTATATTTAAAAAATTAAATATATTACATCTATAAGTTTTTCTTTAAAAACAATTGTAATATTCTCCAACTGAGAGAAAATATGTGTCCGTTTGTGCCCATCTAACTTTTAGATGGGCAATATATGCCCATTTCAAAAAAAGAAGGGGGCTAAATGTGCCCCAATCTTTTACAAATTTGCCAAAATTAGCCCATTGTTTTGATTTTGGGCACAAATTGCCACCCCTAACTTGTATTGAAGCTCAGTTACTCTGACCCTGAAAATGGCAAGAAGCATAACACATATCCCGCATCTTATAGCCTAAAAATAACATTTCCAACCTACATTGCAAGTAAATTATCAGTTATCTAATGTTCTAAACAATCTAGCCTTATTGTATTCTGAACACTTCTAACGCGTGTTACAAAAACACACTTTCGAAGCCTTTGATTCAAAGCCTATGACACACAGTTTGAAACGAGAGAAAAAAGTCAATAACCAAGTCGAGAGTCTTTGTTTGATTAAATGTACCGTCCATAGGTATTATTCTGAGCAATAAAGCTAGCTATATATGGGAATCTCTATATATGAAGAATCAAGGTACATCGACCCTTTCCTTGTCCCGACGGTCATCCTTTCTTAAGGCCCTCGAACTACTCTATAAAAAGCATATTAAAGCCAGCTAAAAATGAATACCATGGTACGTGACTGTCAAATCCTAAATTTTAATTTTATCAGTTGGGATGGTAGATTTGCATGAGCAAAACAACCGACGACTCCAAATCTAACATTAAGTCGCTTGACCGCAATCAAGGGGCATTTTCATTTACAAACCAATAACCAGTTGCATTCATCGGGGCCAAAAGTAACTGGATGAAAATAAGTATCACTAATCACCTATTGGGGGCCGCAAATAGTCTTAAATCAACAAAACAGGATAGAATGGGTCACAGAAAACTATGAGAGTAATGTATCATGAACCAGAAAACTCATGACTCACCAGAATGTTTCAGTTTGTCATTCAACATATACCTTCGAAGGTTTCATGCACACCATCATGTACCTGAACTCAAAGTTCTCCTTATAAGAGCATGAATCAGCAGCGGACAATGTTAGATGATATATCATCTTAAACCAACTGATTAAAGTAGATTTATAAGGACAAACACAATTTTTGAACAACCCAAGAGGATGATTGATAAAATCATCCCGTTTCAAAAGCATGGCACATATTGAATACATGAGCAGGACAAAATCAGATTTATGTTTATTACATTGCAGCTAAAAACTACTATCATCCGATAAAAAAACTGCATTTGAACAACATCAGTTACGAACACTTATCCAAGATTCTTCACGCAAGTCATGTCTGCTTTTCAACAACGGGACGCGGTGCACTTACTTTCTCCTTCACAGCAAGTTGTGGTTCTGTAACAAGAAATATGTTTCTTAATTGGTACAAAGACTTGAGCTTAAAATAGAACACCCATATCAAATGCAAATGCTCCATTCGTTCCGAATAACAGGCTCACTTTATCTTTTAAGGTCAAACCCATTACTTTTCGGGTCTAAAAATTATACACCAATTATGCTAAAAAAAATTCAATGTCTATAATTTTGCATCTGCCTTAACTTTGAAATAGACCAAGATAGATATCAGAACTTTTACAAGATTTTTGTAGAAGATCCATTAGAAAATCGGAAGTATGTGTTGACCTCAAAAGTCAAACTGGTATGACAGTTCCTGTTCTCTTATTACCTGGTGCGTACAAGCATGCAAATTACAAGATTGAACTTGCTAAATGTATGATTCAAATTATTTTCACGTAAAAGGGCATATTAACCATATTAAAAAGTTGAGCAAAAACATAATGTGGTTACAACTTACTTGAGATAAGAGCCTTTGGTCTAGTCTTGAACAAAATCCGTTGACGAATGATACCAATAACTTCCAATTCCACCCTTGATGAATTAGCAGCATCATCATCATCATTCTGATCTATTTCCATATAAGATTCTGTTACCTTCTTCTTCAATACTAGTAACGGTTTCTTCAAGGGGATCTTTGACCCAGTCAATTCATGATAACCGACAGTAAAGGTATAATTTTCCTGAACCATCAAGTAAGCAATATTAAAATTTGTATGATCAAACCAGTTTCAGTATAGATCAAAACAAGCACATCAGTGTCCCATACTCCCATTTTGAATATTTGAACCACTTCCTAATCTCTATTAAGACTTCTTCTGATTTCAAAATCCAATAGTAGTTACTATTAGCTCAATTTATATCAAAGATTATTGTCACAAATTAACTTGAGCGCATTTTGCATTGTGTTTTGAAATGATAATGTAACATGGAATAATCAGAAAATAGCTGTAACAAAACCTATTGTATGAGATAGTGTTTGGGTGTGTTTCTGATAATAATCAACTTCTAATCATTCAAAGGGACGCGCATGTAATATGACCCTATTTAATCAGCCTATCATACTTAATTTTGTTGCAGCTACTTCTTTACGAGTATGTGCAAACGAATAGGAATGCCAGCAGAGGTTACCCGGGAAAGTTAAGCCTATTTAGCTCTAATGTACACAGCCTAACCAGTATTCCTGTTGCCTTTTCCGGACTTTTCCCTGGCCATCCCAGCATGATCAGCCAGCGAGGTTTGAACCCAGGTCTCTTTTGAGACCTTCGAGCCGCATTACCACTAGGCCACCTAGGAGCCACCTTAATTCTTTACTGATTGCCTAAAACTAGAAGGTGTTCAGGATTACTGATTAAAATACTTCATGTTCTTACTACTTTTTAAAAATTAATTGGTTGAAATAAGCAATCTCAAGCTAATTACTTATTCTATAACAACTTTTTCACTCACAAATAACAAAATATAAATAAATAAATGAGCTTAGAAAAGCAATCCCATCAAACTCACTTCTTTGCTGTAGTAAACACAGTAAGTAATTTCAATAAGCAATCCCTAACACCTTAAAAAATATTTATTTGCTTTAACAAAATGCAAGAAGCATATAAGCAATTTCCATAAGCAAAGCCTAACCACCCCATGTTTATTTGACCCCAAAACAATTATACATTCATAATGAATTTCACTATAATAGTGTCTTGGATTTAATTAGTTAAGTAGTTATCTCCTTATCAGTTTGCTTGGTGTTTGGATGAAAATACTTGCAAAACCCAATACCAAACACCACCCCTAATTTATTAGGGTACAAATTAGCAACTTACCAGCAATTAGTGAAAAATTAGCGAGTGATATTTAAAGGTAATGAATTTAATGATACCTGAGAAGAAGGGCGGCAAAGAATACCGATCTGAAGATTACTCAGAGAATCTTGAAAAGAAGGTTGAACTTCAACAACGCCTTGCACTTCTATCATTGCCCATTCTGGACAGTTCGATTCCCCACACCCACATTTCAATTTTATTTCCATTTCAATTTACAAACAAAATGATGGATTTTTTAGGGTTTTTTTTGGGGGGCTTTTTGGTACAGATTTGGGGTTTTTTTTTGGCGGGAATAAAATGGAGTGCTATTTCACCCTTTTGACTAATTTTGGGCTATATATATTTTGCTACTTTGTGCCTTATATGGATTGCTTTTTAGTTTTATAAGAGCCTTTGGCGTCGATGGCGGGAGAGGGTTGCGTGGACCAAAATTGCGACCTATGGCGCGAGGATGACATCGGCAAGTAGCGCCATAGGTTCTATCGACGTTCCAGCTGGCTCACGTTATCTTATTTTTCTTTTTTTTTTTCAAATAGACGTTATGAAACGGTTTGAGTGAGCTTTTTTTGATGTTAAATACCCATATTTTTTAATTTTTTACCTCTTTAAAAATCCTATAAATATTCTTTAAACCTTCTAATTTTTACACACATCTTAACAATACTTCTCTTTTATTACATTTAAAAAAACGCTATGGATCCCAACAACTTTGATCATTACAAATTTTACTTTAAAGACGATGCGGATAAATATATGCGGTATTTGAAAGTTCATTTTTTGTTTGTTTTAATGGCAATTTTAACTATGAATTTGTTTTAGATCCCGTTAGTTTATAACCCCATGCCTACGCGGGTGTTTTATATTAAAATTAATTTAGTTTTATAATATATAAAAAAATCGTTTGATTTGAAAATTTTGAGTTACATATCTCATGTATCAATTTGCATATCTCAATAACTCATGTTTTACTTTAGTATTTATATTTATGCATATGTAGAGTTTTTCTTATCATGATCAATTAATTTAATTTAACAATAATAATAAAAAAAGTTATTTTAAAAATTTTAAGTAGGTAAGGTCACTCATTAAATTTACAAACTTAACCAAAAATTATAAAAGTTAAGAATTTTACACTGAAGTCCACTAAATTGGACTTTAAATTATCCTTTTTTAAAAGTTTGGGAATTGATTGCAAATTTTTTAAGAAGTAAATTACATAGATGGTCCCTGTGGTTTGCCCAAAGTTTCACCCACAGTCCCTGAAAGTTAAAAGTTGCACGGATAGTCCCTATCTCTGAAAAGAATAACACCAATGGTCCCTTTTTTAACTGTCGTTAAGTGACTTCCGTTATAATTTACACGTTAGTCCCTTTTGGTTAAATATCGTTGCATCGTTTATCCTTTATAATAACGGCCGTTTATAACTTAAAGTTTTTCGAATTTTTCTTACGTTTTCATACATTTTCATCCGTTTTTATACGTTTTCATGCGTTTTAATCCGTTTTCGTCCGTTTTTATACGATTTCGTCCGTTTTTCTTACGTTTTCATCCGTTTTCATGCGTTTTTATACGTTTTCGCTCGTTTTTCTTACGTTATTGTCTGTTTTCCTATGTTTTCATCCATTTTTATTCGTTTGGGTCCGTTTTTATACGTTTTCCTTTATTTTTCTTACATTTTCATACGTTTTTATATGTTTTCATGCGTTTTTATATGTTTTCGTTCGTTTTTATACGTTTTCTTACATTTTCATCGGTTATTTTTATGTTTTCATATGTTTTTCTCCGTTTCCTTCCGTTTTCATTCATTTTTATTCATTTTCGTCCGTTTTTATAAGTTTTGGTCCATTTTTATAAGTTTTCGTCCGTTTTATAAGTTTTTGCTCATTTTTCATCCATTTTTATCCGTTTTCATCTATTTTTATCCGTTTTCGTCCTTTTTTATATATTTTCGTCCGTTTTTCTTATATATTCATACGTTTTATCCATTTTTATGCGTTTTCGTTCGTTTTTCTTACGTTTTCATCTGTTTTAATACTTTTTATCCGCTTTTATACGTTTTCGCTCATTTTTCTTAAGTTTCATACATTCGGTCCGTTTTTATATATTTTCATTCGTTTTTATATGCTTTCATTCGTTTTTATATGCTTTCATCCGTTTTTATTAAATTGTCATACACTTTTATTTATTTTTATACATTTTCGTTCGGTTTCATACGTTTTTATACGTTAATGGATTAAAATGTATAAAATGGATGAAAACGTAGGAAAAACAGACATAAACACAAGAAAACGTATAAAAATGGATAAAAACATAAGAAAAATGGAGCGAAAATATATAAAACGGACGAAAACGTATAAAAATGGACCAAAACGTATAAAAACAGACGAAAATGAATAAAAATGGATGAAAACGGAAGGAAACGGAGAAAAACATATGAAAACATAAAAATAACCGATGAAAATGTAAGAAAACGTATAAAAACGAACGAAAACATATAAAAACGTATGAAACGTATAAAAACGGATAAAAACGTAGAAAAATGTAAGAAAAATAATAACCGATGAAAATGTAAGAAAACGTATAAAAACGAACGAAAACATATAAAAACGTATGAAACGTATAAAAACGTATGAAATTGTAAGAAAAATAAAGGAAAACCTATAAAAACAAGCGAAAACGTATAAAAACGGACCCAAACGGATAAAAAGGATGAAAACGTAGGAAAACAGACAATAACGTAAGAAAAACGAGCGAAAACGTATAAAAACGCATGAAAACGGATGAAAACGTAAGAAAAACGGACGAAATCGTATAAAAACGGACGAAAACGGATTAAAACGCATGAAAACGTATAAAACGGATGAAAACGTATGAAAACATAAGAAAAATTAGAAAAACTTTAAGTTATAAACGACTGTTATTATAAAGGATAAACGATGCAACGATATTTAACCAAAAGGGACTAACGTGTAAATTATAACGGAAGTCACTTAACGACAGTTAAAAAAGGGACCATTAGTGTTATTCTTTTCAGAGATAGGGACTGTCCGTGCAACTTTTAACTTTCAGGGACTGTAGGTGAAACTTTGGGCAAACCACAGGGACCATCTATGTAATTTACTCTTTTTTAAGTCATATGTATTTTTTTTATCTTCTCATAAGAGTTAAGAACTTTGAACAGAAATAGAAATAACTTTTTTAGTTTTATGGGCTAATTAAGGGCTATCTTGACACTTGATAAAATTGAAACACTATATGTACCTAATTTGACATATGTGATTGCGATTTTTCCTAAAATGTTCTTTGGTTCATTTTTAACCCAATGCTATTATAAAAGAGAAATGATTCACATACTCTCAAAACTTATTGGGACACTTATATAACTTGTTTTAACTACTTTATAATTGAGTATCCCAATAAGATTTGAGTGTGTGTCAATCACCTCTCATTCTAAAAGGGTTTGATAATTCATACGCCCCTTAAAAATTATAATTATGCTCCGTATTTATTAATTATTTTAACGTTTTGTTTGGGAAAGCGGAAAAAGTCTATTTTGAAAAAAACATAAATATAGTTAATTTTATAGTGATTTCTTTTTAAGGTTCAAATCGGCAAAGAAATCACAACTCTATACATATGTGGGTGTCAACTAACTATTCACCAAAGGCTAACTCTAAACAATGTTCAGTTGTTTCAGCTAAACGAAGAATGTGGAATCAAAGTAAAAGAACCTGTTTTTTGCGCTTTTTTTTTTTTTTTTTTTTTTTTTTTTTTTTTTTTT
>LBNU01036710.1:1090-15515 GCA_014162995.1 Artemisia annua | reverse complement strand
CTTAAAAAAAAAAAAAAAAAAAAAAAAAAAAAAAAAAAAAAAAAAAAAAAAAAATGGTTTAAACCGTTTTTTAAAAAAACCGGATAAAACCGGTTACATAACCGGAAAAAACCGGTATTTGGAAAAAATCGAAAACCGGTCTAACCGGTTCGGTTTTAAAAAACCGGTTCGGTTTTTTTAAAAAACGGTTTTTAAAAAACCGGTTGCGGTTTTTTTTCCGGTTTGTATTTGCACCTCTAGTGGTGAACACGGATGACCATGCCACATCAGATTTCTCTTTACGACAATTTGACGATGACGAAGTTGTCACAGTGGCAACCACATTATTTTTATTTATTTATTTATTTATTTATTTCAAATATTTTAAACAACAAATTTAAACTTCATTAATAATAAAAATATTACATAAATTAAACATTGCATTGAAAATACGAATTACAGATTATAATGAAAAGTCTAAGTTATAACCCTCGTCATATAATTCTTCAAAACCCTCTGCAATATTGCTCTTTTCATACTCGTTGTACAAGATGTCAAACAAGTTGTTCTTGCGGTATTCTGCTTCCCTTACTTCCTGCTCCCTACAAGTAGCTTCCTTTCTTGCTTCGTTTTCTTTTATTTCTCTCAATACTTGTTCATCCTGCTCAAGTAGTCATGGTTGTTCCTCGGTAAGTTGAAACGGATTGGCTTCGTGTTCCATAATCGGTTCCTCTTCCGTTGGAAATACCGAAAAGATATCTGCTGGCGGAGTGTTAACCATATCGCTGGGAAATTATTGGGAGAAGTTTTGAACGTCGGGAAATTGTTGGGAGAAGTTTTGTACATCGGAAAATTGTTGGGAGAAGTTTTGTTGAGACATTGTTGAGATATGTGCTAAAGAAGTTGTGTGTTTGTGAGAAACAGAGCAAAGTGTGAGTATATATAGAGAAATTTTTGAATTTAAAATTGAATTAGGATTTGAATTTTGAATCCTCCTGTTCGTACTGTAAACCTTTAATTTGAATTTGAAGTAGAGTGTGGGTAATATTATGTTGTTTTTATTTTATTTTATGTAAATGAAGGAAAAAAAAGAAAGAAAAAGGCAAGTGTGTATTGATGAGGCGAAAAGTGTTACGCTTTTAGGGGGTCATTTAAGCCCTAATCCGTAATTATTTGATCAAATATTGCCTTAAATCGTTCCTTTTGTCATTTTAGGTACTTTGGAGAGGAAATCTGGAAAAGGAAGCATTTTGGACGTTTTTGGAGCATAAAAGTGAAGAAAACGACAAAGTCTCAAAACCATGCTGGAAAAGGTACCTGACGGCGTCACTCTTTACAAGGTGACGGCGTCACGCTTTGAGAAAGAGGTGGATGATTTTTACACTAGACGCCCCAGAAAGATTTTGGAGGTCACGTGTAAATGGAAGAAGGCCGTCACGTTTTGGCTTAAAGAGAGACGGCCCAGAGAGATTTAAAGAGGGACGGCGTCAAGAGTAGATCTAAGCAATCCGAGAAGGGTTTTGGCGGCGAGGTGACGGCGTCACGAGCTAAAACGTGACGCCGTCAGATTGTAAAATCTATATATATTCTTCTAATTTTCATTCATTAGGTGTGCAACTTTTGGGAGAACTTTAGGGATAAACCCTAGTTCGTAAAATACTGTATTTTCAGGGTTTTTTTTACCCTTGAAACCTTGATGTTCAATTAAAGATAAGTCTCCTTCCAAATCAATCAATATGTCTATGTGTTGTTTGACTATATCTTATGCTTGTCTTTATTTTAACATGCTAGGCTAGGTTTTTCTTGTGTTTGCTTAGATCTAATGAAACCTAGCTATTGATTACATGTTGTTGGTTTGTTTGTGATTGTTGTGGGTGGGTGAAGTCGATGTTAGGCTTAAGAAAACTGGCTAACCTCCTATACGGTAACTTGCTTGAACGTCTTAAGAAACATGAATCGGATGTGTACTATGATTATATGGTTGTATTTAATGCATAAGCGAATTCTAGTGATCCCATGTTATGAGCTTTTAGTCGGCTCGACATAGGAGTGAAGTAGGAGCTTATAGAGTTAGGGAAGATCGTACACGGCCCTACGAATGGTTTAAAGGAATACAACCCGTCATCCACACAATTACAACAAACCAATTAACCGGTAAAAGATAGCTAGGGAGTAAGGAAATCTAAGTAAACACATTTTTCTCTCATATAAGTTTCACAACCATTTACTTTTCTTGTTATTTTATTTTATTTGCATAAGTAGTTATTTGGGTTAGTTGACTAGCAACTAATTCCGCCCACTCTTCCAAATACTCGAGATTTTACTTGCTTTCATAAAATAAAAAAATACAAAAAGAATCATCTCTCAATCCTTAGACCTAAATTAGAGTAGTTTTCAATCCTAACGACACTATTCCCCGAGATAACGATCAATCCCCCGGTACTTGCCACTTCACTATACTACATCGGTCAGGTACTGTGACATTTCAAAATTTTAATGTCATTAATTTTAATATTTTTATTTATTTATTCAACTATTCTATTTTTTTTATAATTAACTTCGTCGGAAGTTATCCGCGTACGTCATGACACGTTCAATTAATTCAACCGCGATTAGACTATGTTCAGTCTACACTTCTTATGCATTATTGTTTCCTTACAATCCTATTTTAAAACTTATAATTTACTTTTTCCAATTTACATAAACCTTGCACTTTTTACGTTTTACGCGTTCTCGGCTCGCGTTTTAAGCTTTAACGACGTTATAACACTCCGAAAGGCTCGGGAAATATATGAAACATCAAATTTAGTCATTTTAAGCTAAATTTAATATCTTTATAAAAATATTACTTCTATGACAATTTATAAATTTTAACTTCCACGTTACCCGACAAACCCAAAAATTTCCTAAGTCATCGCGTTTTGCAAATTTTTAACACCAACAATAATGTACACATATTTTTGAAGCTACTAAGAGTCTATATACTTAAAAAGATAACTCATTTTATATTTTATAAAGTTACCTCATTTTATTTCACCCGGTACTCGCGTTTTTACGTTTTAAACCTCACCTTTCTTACACAACACCTTAATTTAATAGACAAAACATGTACATAATGTATTTTCATAAAATAAAACACATAAACCCTCCCCCATTTACTTTAAAAACCTGCCATAGCCACCTCTCCCCCTCTTGGAACTTACAAAATTTATTTAACACATTTTCATTTTCATTTTTCCTAAAAACTTCATCATTTCACACCACCTCAACACTCCTTCTCTCCATCTTTTCTCTCTAGGTTTTTCACACACTAAATATTCTCCTCTCCTCCTTTCTCAGCTCCTATCCACGAAATCACCTTCATCACCACCATAAAATCACCAAAATATTGCTTAAACACAAGATTTATACACACAAAGCTAAGTCTTGTACTCCTAAAACAAGTTCTTGGTTCGTTTGTCCCCCAAACACCATATTGAAGAAACAATTTCATCTCAGCCCCTTCATCATCATCTTCATTTCTTGAAGTTCTTGAGGGTAAGACATGGGTACAAGACGGCTTGTGCCGATCTTGCACCCAAAAACGCCAAATATGGCTATTTACTCACTTATGCTCATCTTAATTTCTTGTGGAATTTAAAATAAGTATGCTACGGAGTTTTATACATTTTTATACTCTTAAAATAGTGGTAGAATAATCTTGAGACTTGTTTGGATAGTTTAGAGGTTGGGTAACTAAAACTTGTAATGAAATCGGACATAAAACGGTGTTTTCGGAATAGATCGGGTAAGATTTGAGACATGCATCAAGTAGAGATTTTTATGCATGATCTACTGAGACTAATTAAGTTTTTAAAACACATGTTCTCTGGTCTAAAAGTAGCTATAGGTCATGGCTAGGTCGGATCTTGGATGGGTTAAAAGATCGGGTAAGTTATGTCACATAAGATCATGATTTTTGGATAGACCGGGTTCGATCTTGAACATGCATTAACATAGCTTTTTATAAAAGATGACCACCGATATTTTCTGATTAAAACAATATTAACATATGCATAAAAATATTTCCATGATTTTTCTATACATTTTTACACAAAAATATGTTTAATAATCAAAAGTAATAAGGTAATGAAGAGTCAAAATCTGCCAAGATTGTACATGTTGAAAAACGACAACACCATTTTGTTCTCAGTGGGTTTTATGAAAAACTAAAATATGGTGAGTTAGCCACATTTCTCAGGGTTATTTCTTCGAAAACCTTGCATCCTAATTCATCCCCATGATTTTATTAAAAATCCTACACTAAAAGTTACCCAGAATTTCATGTCAGTTTTGAATGGCCTAATACTCAAAATTTTTGCAAACAACCTTATGTTGGTCAAAACATGAAAGTTTGAGCTAAGACATGTAGAAAACTTTTCCCACTGGTCTTGTGTCCATTAGAACCTATAAATCACAAGATCTATTCATTTTCCTAAGCCTAATTGGATGCTGGAACTTTCAGAATTGACATACAGGGGTAAATTAGTAATATTACCCTAGTTATGAAGTTCTCAATTAAGAGAGGCTTTGATTTTTGAAAAGTACAGAGTCATACCTTTCCAAGCATATAAAGTTCATAATTTTATCCCTTACGGTTTACAAATGGTGACCCGATTAGTGCGGCATTTTCATCAAAATTCTAACAGCTTTGCATTTTAACTCGTATAAACTTAAACAAACATCTTTTCAACCCACGACATACTAAAAAACTCATAACTAAGTTACATTAAGATATTATAAGTCTAAGGACTGTATAAAAACTTATGTATAAGCATTACATATTATTTCCCCGAGCCTAAGATGTGTTGTACTTTCTATAGGTCAATCGTGACTTTTGCGGTTTCTCTCGACGTACTCCTTTCTCCGTATTACACTACCACTTCATCATTGGTGAGTTCATAGCCTTGCTTTTACTCATTTAAANAAACTCATAACTAAGTTACATTAAGATATTATAAGTCTAAGGACTGTATAAAAACTTATGTATAAGCATTACATATTATTTCCCCGAGCCTAAGATGTGTTGTACTTTCTATAGGTCAATCGTGACTTTTGCGGTTTCTCTCGACGTACTCCTTTCTCCGTATTACACTACCACTTCATCATTGGTGAGTTCATAGCCTTGCTTTTACTCATTTAAATTGTTTATAAACCTCGCGAGGGGGATACATGCTAGTTTTACAAACTGAATACAAGTAGTTTTTGGTATGCTTGACCCGATTACATGATTATAGACATTGAGTATTTCTTGCCAATTAAGTCCCCATCATGAACCGTTAATTCCGTGGGAAACGCTAGTATTATGAATATGCATATTTGGCTTGGCGGGCCTGACCGGGTGAAATAATATTGAGAGATTACGTGGTAAATGGCAAATCTTACTTTTTCGGGGCACTATTAATCTAGGTCAAGGTTTGGTTTCATGAGCTCAATGCTATAAATCTTATTTCCCGACTTGTATTTGTTACATGTCAACTTAATTATGGGCGTATAACAACGTAGCCCATCGTATTTTAAACGGAATTATCTTGTATTCAACTGATTACTTATTAAACTCTATGAATTCACTCAACTTTATGTTGACTTTTAGCATGTATTTTCTCAGGTATTATTTTTGCTAGCTGAGCATTGGGAGCAATCGGAGTCGCGTGGATATCAAATATTGAAGGACTTGTTTTCTACACATTCGATAACTTTTTATCTTTATAGTATACATATGAGTCATGTTTTAACTCTTGTAACTTAAGTTTTAAATAGAAATTGTTGGGACCTTTGTACTCTGATTTATCAAATCGAATGTGACATTTTATTAAACGTCTCTTTTGAGGTCGTTTTATGTAACTTGTGTGTATGAACTATGAAGTGACAACCAAATTGGTATTCCGCTGCGTTGTAAATTTTGGGGGTGTCACAGGTACACTGCCTGGTGGGGGTTGTAAGCTTCTCAAGATCCTTTGAGAGGTAAAAGCTATTGCAAAGGTTGCAAAACCCACGCATCAAGTTTTTGGCGCCGCTGCCGGGGAATAGTTATTGCTTAGGTTGAAAATTTTTATTTTTACTTAGGTCTACTCATTAGACTCCTTTCTAGTGAGATTTTTATTTTTATTTTTCTAGGTTTTCTTTAGTCTATCTTTTTTTCTTTGTGTCTCTGTTCGTATTAGATTTGTCTCCATGGATTTTGAGAATCGGCGTTTAGAAGTTAGCAAGAGGCTTGTAGCGCGTAAACGAAGAGAGGGGGAAATCAACACATTTAAGAAACTCAATAAACCACTCCAAATGAAAGTTGAGTTCACAAATCTTTCCCCAACCCCTAAGGAATTAAGTTACCATAGATTCCTCTTACAACACCCGTGTCCCTTGAAATATAGGAAGAAGCCATGGATTAGGAAGCATAACTATAGAAACATCAAAGTTCCTTGCATGGTTGGATACATGTTTAGAGAGCATACATACATTGACTTAAAAGCACCTATGAATATTATGTCTAGGCTCTACTACAACTGGATTATGAATGAAAGGTTAAACCCCATAAAAGACCCTTATAACCCTAAGCGACGGTGTAATTTTGTTAGGAAGGTAGAAGGGGTACACATCTTTATAGGGAACTTCACTTATCAATGCGACTTTGTAATCCTAGAAGATGTTAGAGGTATTATAGACCCATATTTAGGAGAAATTGTTCTAGGGCGACCTTTTGTTGAGACAACTGAGATGCATTGTGATCATGACAAGGGAACAGTTCAGTTTACTGATGGGACAGAAAAGATCACTTTTATGATGCCTCACATGAGGGTAGAATTGAAGGACATTGAGAATTTACCAGTCGATGTGATTCGACCCTATGAGATTAAGGGTGACGGAATTAGTGATGATGTTTACTATGAGAGGAAGCAGACATACTATTCAGGATGCATGAATTTAGGCCCTGAATACAAGCGTGATGAAAATTGGATTACGAGTTTTGAGTTGGCGCGAAAGTTGAAAAAGAAAACATAGAGTGACTTTGAGTCTAGCTACAAGACTCGTTAATAAAGAAAAGTGCTTCTTGGGAGGCAACCCAAGCTTTATTTGCTTTGTTTGTTTGCTTATTTGATTTTATTTGTTTCCGTATGTATGTTTTATTTTTATTTCTAACAATTCATGTTTCAAATTACATTGTGAAAATGTTTTATTTTGTTTTTAACTTCGTCTTAACTACATATAAATGTATTTTGCAAAAAGATAAGTGTAAGGGAAATCTAAATTTGTTTATAAGAACGAATTGGACATGAATTGTAGTAATATAAAATGAACATACATATTAGTATTTGTTTGAGTCAAATGCTTGTATCGAGTCATAATGAAATTTTGCAGGATTCCAGGAATTAAGGTATTTGTTTTTCCAGAAATTTTCCGGAAACTAAACATAAGAATTCTGTCAGATCAATTCTGACGGCGTCAGCCTTTAAAAGCTGACGGCGTCAGGTACTGATTCCAGAAAAAGTTTTTAAATTTAGTTTTTCTGCCGGATTATAAAAATTACTGCATCTTTAATTCTAGGAATCTGCAAAACTTTCATTCCACAAGCATTATATCCATATATAGATTTTGCCGCCGATTTTACGCAAGGTTTGCCTAGATTGTTTTCTCAGGTTTAACAGGTTACATTGGACAAGAAGATGAACATGGAATCAAGTTCATGACATTAAGCTTTTGGCGTCGCTTTGATCTTGGAGCTTTTACATCATCTTGGAAGAAGATCTAACCATGTTACCACACGATCCACATCAAACGAATCAGGGGAGTATTTGTTTCATTCTTTCATTTTCTTTACTTTTACATCTTTTATGTGAACATTGGGGACAATGTTTGGTTTAAGAGTAAGGGGGTAAATGAAGACACTTTAGTCTTAATAAGCGTCTCATGGATAGGGAATTGTATGACTAAGCAAAAAAAACCGTACCACTCAAAAATTTTCCCCCAAATATGTGAGGTTCACCCCTAGAATTGTTAGGAAAAACATTCATTGTTGGTGCTTGTGTGTGTACCGGTAGTTTATAGATTCTAGAACTTGCGTTAGTGACCATCCCAAATCCACAAGTGAGACTACATTCGTGTAGTTAGATTTACTACATGATAAGAGGCATTAGGATAACCCATGTTTTACACCCGTATTATAATTACATTGACTTCATTGGTCAAGTAATTCTCCCACACCTTAGCGTTGTACTCATTTTAGTACACGATACCCCTAGTACACCCCTCAGAGCCTATCTTTTCATTTCTAACTTTAAGCATTTTACTTAAAGGAAGAATTGTTTACAATCCACCCCAAATGTACACTCAAATTGCCTTAGCCTACCTTGTATGCACTCATCTTTAGTGCAATATTGTTACATATTTAAACCCTTAGTTAATTGTCTAATTGATTACATGGTTTCTAAGTCGAGTCATATCCTTGTACATATTGTTTTGGGACGATTGGGACTCATGGGTAAAGTACTAGTGTGATGGAGTAATGGGGAAGAACGTCAATTATTACCCCCATATGTGCGTTAATATTTTAAAGTACTCCAAGTTTTTCAATTATCTTAATTCGAGTCATTAGAATAGTTAATTGTAAAGTATGTAAAAGTTCAAGTGTAAGGGGAGAACCGAGGCCCCTATGATGTATATTTTGGATGGTAGGGCAACAGTGTATGAAAAAAAAAATCGAAAAACAAGAAAAACGAAAAAAAATGGGAAAAGAAAAGTAGAAAAAACATATGCACTACCATCCCGTTTCATTTTATCTTTAGTTATGTTTATGTTATTTTATTTTTAGCTTAAGTTGAGTCGAGTCTTGGCTTAGCAACGCCACCTTGTGCATGTATTTGATCAAGATAATTAACTCGCCACCACTAAAAATACCCTTTATTCCAACAAAACCGTGTTTATCATATCCCTACACCTAACGTTACAACCCATGAAAAGCCCTCTTTGATAGTTTATCTTAGGTGCTTACGCCTAGTGGAGGAGGTTTTTGATCCTTTCCCAAGCCTATGGTAATCTATTTGCTATGACAGGTAGTGAGTGATATTTTTTCCATTTCCATTTAGTTATATAGGTTTATAACACCCGAGAGATGAGAGTATCCAAACACTATTTGTGAGGTACTAGTATATGATTTCCGTGCTTGTTATGACTAGGGTGGAATAACTATTTGTTGTAATTACTTTTATATTAGTGTTAAATGACCCCTAGCTCATATTTTGATTGGAATAAAAGCGCATTTGCTTGAGGACAAGCAAATCTCAAGTGTAAGGGTATTTGATGAGGCGAAAAGTGTTACGCTTTTAGGGGGTCATTTAAGCCCTAATCCGTAATTATTTGATCAAATATTGCCTTAAATCGTTCCTTTTGTCATTTTAGGTACTTTGGAGAGGAAATCTGGAAAAGGAAGCATTTTGGACGTTTTTGGAGCATAAAAGTGAAGAAAACGACAAAGTCTCAAAATATGCTGGAAATAGTACCTGACGGCGTCACGCTTTACCAGGTGACGGCGTCACTCTTTGACAACAAGGTGGATGATTTTTGCACTAGACGCCCCAGAAAGATTTTGGAGATTTAACACGTGACGGCGTCACGTGTTACTGGATGTAGGTCGTCACGTTTTATCACAAAGGGAGACGGCCCAGAGAGTTTATAAGGGGACGGCGTCAGAGTTGGATCTGAGCAATCCGAGGAATGTTTTGGCGGCGAGGTGACGGCGTCACACCCTATAAGGTGACGCCGTCAGATTGTAAATTCTATATATATTCGTCTAATTTTCATTCATTAGTGTGCAACTTTTGGGAAAAACCCTAGCTCGTGTTTTACAGTATTTTTAAGGGTTTTTCACCCTTGAAACTTGGATGCTTAATTAAAGATAAGTCCTTTTCCAAATCAATCAATATGTCTATGTGTTGTTTGATTATATCTTATGCTTGTCTTTCAATTAACATGCTAGGCTAGGTCTTTATTGTGTTTGCTTGGATCTAATGAAACCTAGCTATTGATTATATGTTGTTGGTTTGTTTGTGATTATTGTGGGTGGGTGAAGTCGATGTTAGGCTTAAGAAAACTGGCTAACCTCCTATACGGTAACTTGCTTGAACGTCTTAAGAAACATGAATCGGATGTGTACTACGATTATATGGTTGTATTTAATGCATGAGCGAATTCTAATGATCCCATGTTAGGAGCTTTTAGTCGGCTCGACATAGGAGTGAAGTAGGAGCTTATAGAGTTAGGGAAGATCGTACACGGCCCTACGAATGGTTTAAAGGAATACAACCCGTCATCCACACAATTACAACAAACCAATTAACATATAAAAGATAGCTAGGGAGTAAGGAAATCTAAGTAAACACATATTTCTCTCATATAAGTTTCACAACCATTTACTTTTTCTTGTTATTTTATTTTATTTGCAAAAGTAGTTATTTGGGTTAGTTGACTAGCAACTAATTCCGCCCACTCTTCCAAATACCCGAGATTTTACTTGCTTTCATAAAATAAAAAAATACAAAAAGAATCATCTCTCAATCCTTAGACCTAAATTAGAGTAGTTTTCAATCCTAACGACACTATTCCCCGAGAGAACGATCAATCCCCCGGTACTTGCCACTTCACTATACTACATCGGTCAGGTACACTGCCTGGTAGGGGTTGTAAGCTTCTCAAGATCCCTTGAGAGGTAAAACCTATTGCGAAGGTTGCAAAACCCACGCATCATGTATAAAACTCGGTCGGATATTCGAACTAGTTCGCACATTATTTGCTCCTCGACCGACCACGACCGATCTCCCACACTGGAGAAGACCGACCACAACCAATCACGACCCACGAGGTCGACCGAACCACTGCTAGTAGCCTTAGGGTGTGTTTGGTTCGTATAGGAATGGGGATTGAAATGATATTCATAATAGGCGTTTGGTAGGCATGAATGAGTTTCGAATTTATATATCACACCCACATAATTAGGAATCCTTCAAAACCATCTAAAAGGGTGGGGATACAATATTTTTTTGAGGTTTATAATAGAGATACTCATATCATAAAAATATACCAAATATCTTTTATAAGTTATGATACCTATTACCATTTCGTTATATAATCGAACCCATACTTGTAGTAATTCCTATCAATATACCAAACGCACCCTTATAGTTTATATGAACCTAGGCATGTGCCTTTATATCATTTTTTAAACATTTAATACGTGTTTCAAAGTTTTCATGTATATTTTTTTAATTTTATCTTAACTTTATTTTTTATGCTAGAATTTGTATACCTTAATTAATTTTCATCCATTAATCTCTTCAAATATCAAAAAAGTTGATGTTGAATAGTCATTAAAAATTTCTGAGCAATCTTGAATAAATGCCTTTTTCGTTTGAACTCGAACATTCAGTTTTAACCTTTTTCGACTGGAATTATATACTCAATTTTGCTCAATCAACTTCTTGTAGACTATCACAACTTCTTTTAATCTTGCTTGTTTTGTTTGATGTTAATCTTTTGAAGCTTTCAATGCTTCACAAAACTATTTCTTTGATATACTCGATGTAGCATTTGTTGTTGATGAAATTGCTATTTAGGTCTTTGATGTTGATGATATTGTCGTTGAAGTAGTGATATTTGATAGAGTTTAAGCATATTAACTATTAATATAAACATATAATAACACGAGTAACGCAACGGAAGCAAGATCAAATAGTCTACAATATTTAACCTTAACAATAAACGGGATTGTGTACATTTTAGCTAGTTTATGCAAACGAACAACGAAGCTATGAACACGCATATGTGTTCTTTGATGTACACGAAATCCATTTAAGTTACTAAAGTAAGTAGTCTCCATGGTTGCTCACACTACACGTTAATAAAAAGCACTAGAATGCTAGTGCTTAATACATGAACGAACAACCATGGCGTCTAGACTATTGTTCTTGGAATTTGATCGAATACCCTTGAGTTTAGGATATAACCGATCGTTTATAATTATAGGAGTGAGATTTTTTATTTTATTTATTTATTTTTTTGTTTTCAAGTGTCTAACAAATCTATCTATAATTATATATGAGACTACATATGACACGTCACTAATGCTCATTGGGCACAATAATGATGACATGGAGCATCATATAATGATGTGGAATTAATGACATGGCACAATTTCCGGTTACATAAGAAAAAAAATTGTTAATAGCAAGGTTCGATCTTGGGTTTCGGCGTCCAAACACAAGCGCCTCAACTAGTGAAGCAATCCACATGGTGTGGTACAAACTCTTCTTTCCAAAGTGGTATTCCTTCTCAAACTTTACCATCTACAATTAAGGGCCCGTTTGATGGGTAGATGGGTTTAGGATTAGAATTTGGATTTGGATTTGAATTTGAATTAGGATTTGAATTTTGATTTGATGGAAGAGAAAAAAAATATGTAAAATGTTGTTTGGTTTGTAAACACATATAAGAATACTTTTTGGCTTATAGTACTATTTTTAAACTAAAAAATAATACTCCGTATTACTAAAAGACGTGGGATGGAAAAAATTATAAAATACGTGTACATAAAGAGAAAAGTACACAATTTTCAGTAAAGATACCGACTTTTTCTCAAACCCCACCTATTGAGGTAACGTTTCTCAAACACCATGTTTGAAGGTGTCAAAGCCAAATTTTAAACCCCATTTATCAACCAAATAATTATTTTATAGATTCACTCCATTCCACAAATCAAAAACCCACGCACCAAACTGCACCTAAGGGGCCGTTTAGTTTGTAGATGGGTTTATGATTAGGATTTGAATTTGTTTATGATTTGAATTTAGATTTTAGGTATGAGAGAGAAAATAATATCTTAGAACATATTATACATTAAAATATAATTTAAAAATTATTTATATTAATAGTAAAGGTATAAAAACAAAAAAGATGGGAAGAAGAATAGATACGGTCCACTTTCTCTTAAACCCCTTTAAGACTATGTTTATCGGTGAACTGATCCAACCGATCGGAGGGTATAAGACAAAAAAAAACTCAATATTATATTAAAAGTATACAAAAGAAAGAAAGAGAAAGCCACGATCCGGTCGGTTTGTGATTTCCAAATCTTTAAGCCAACCTTGCCACATGTCACACTCTAATCTGCTAACCTACCCGCGAATTATAGAGATCAAGAACAGAAAGATTTTTATGTGTTCCGATTTGTGTTTATGTGACGGATTTAGTAGGCGTGAATCGATTTGGGTAAAGTGAAAGAAAACTCTTGGAGATTGCATATCGATTTGAGCAGATTTGAAAGAAAAAAATAGAAACTTTTTTAGTTGGTGAAATGATATGAAAGGAGGGTTGGTGGCTGCATGTTATGTTGTGTGTGAGTTTTAAGGAGATAATATGAGAGAAATTAGGAGAATGTCTAGTAGGGTTTGTAGGGTTGTGATTCATTTTTGCACTGGACTTTGGGTTATCCAAAATCTATAAGTATGGCTCCTATTGATACAAGAAATTAAGAATTGTGGGACCCAAATTTTGCTAAGTAAAGGGACGAATTTACTTCACTAAATATTTGACTATTAATAAATTTGAACTAAATATTGATAATATTTGGATTATGGTTGTAATTGGGTTTTTAATTTTTACAAGGTTGATTCTTTTTGGTTTTAAATAATTAAATTAAATATAAATAAATAATATTATAAATTAGGTTGGGTTATTGATAAATGGTGAAAAAGTTGAGATTGGTTGTATGTATAGATTGTATATGTGGATGAGTTAGAAAATAATATTTAATTGAAAAATTGGGTTAGATGAGGTTGTGAATAAAGATAGCCTAATGATGACGTATAGTCCACACTCGGGTCACGAATCCGATTAGTAGACATTACTAACACTTAAGCCCACCACGTGTGGGCCGCAAATAACAATAAATGGACTACCATTTAGACGGTTTGGGCTCACAAGGCCCAAGCCCAATAATTATTTATAGATTTGATAAGGATATCTCCTAATTATGGAGTGTATATCAAATACCCGCGATACGCGGGACACACCGAAGAGTGAGGAACACGTAACCTTATCGGTTACGTGTGTATAAATAGGGCATCATAGCTCTCGTCCAAGGTACGATTCACAAAACCCTAAACTCTTCACAACCCTTAATTCGATTACTTACTCTCATGCCGGAGGATAATCGGGGAAAACAATCCCTCGATAAGCCTAACGGTGTCTGTTTGTTTTCTTAGCGCGCAGGTCTCAACAGCATTAAGATCTAATTGGTACGAGAACAGGAACCCAAACAAGGAACGCCCAACTTTTGTATCAACAAGTGGCGCCATCCGTGGGACCCTACACTAAGAACTAGGATGACAAAGCATAAAAACCTAAGTCAGCGGACTCCGCT
>LBNU01036708.1:89731-103770 GCA_014162995.1 Artemisia annua | reverse complement strand
GTTGATTTTGACAGTGATAATTTTCCTGCTCAAATGGTGGCACTTGGAGAACAAAAGAAAAAGGCTGCAGTTGAGAAGAGGAAAGCTATTGCAGCACAAAAGCAAAAGGAGAAGAGAGAAAAACCAAAGACTGCAGCTGAAGAAAGGAAATACATGAGGGAAGTAGTCTACATGCAGAGTACATCCATTTATCAGTCTGGTTTGACAAGGAAGCAAGTTAGAAATTTGTCTGACTCTGAGTTGGTAAGGCTTTATAATGTGGTAATGAGAAATGTTAAACCACTTAAGAGGACTGCTGATGTTTTGGATACTCCTGCTGCAAAGAGATCCAAAACTGCTGAGGGTATGGTTGAATCTACTGAAGGTATACATATAGATGTTAGATCTACTGAACCTTCACCATCTATTGACATACAGGATAAGTCTTTCATTTCTCCTGATGAGGGCTTGGCTAGTCAATCCTCAGCAATACCTGTTTCTACTGATGTTTCTCTAGTGATTGTTTCTCCTGAAGTTTCTTCTGATCCTGCTGATCCTCTTCCATCCAGTCCTATGAAGGACAGTACAGTTGTTGTTTCTTCTCATGTATCTGCTGCTCCTAACAGATCTTTTCTTTTCCACTATAGAGAAATGTTGACAAGAAAGGCAGAACAAGATGCTGCTAAGGCTAAGCAGGCTAGGGAAGCAATGGATAAGTTGTATAATGTAGGTATCTCAGTTCCTTCTGATGCTACAACTTCTGTTGCTTCTGACAGTGTTGTTGATGCTACTACTTCTGTGGATCCTTCTATCTCTATGGGAATCTATGTACCTGGTAGAAGAAAGAAAAGAATGTCTCACACCAGACATGTTAACTTGAGGAGATCTATGAGGCTTTCCAAGAAGAAAACTGCTAAGAAGGAAAGGACATCCAAACGTGTAGATCTTCAAGCTGACAATGCTACATTTATCAAGCAAGGTTCTACTGCAGTGTTTCCAGAAGTGTCTTATAGTGTGTTGACAGATTGGAAGGTCACTGATGGTCAGTTGAACACAATCTCAAGGATGGATGGATCTTCAATGGAGTTTATTTTCTTGAAAGATATTCTTCATTTGGTGGATAGAACAGATCTACAAACTCTTTACACCTTTGTGTCATATTACTATTCCAAACATAAGCCACAAGGTTCAGGGTTGTACCTCTTGGGAGATCTGCAGGTGTTGATGGATTCTCATACTTCAAAGGGTACAGGGTATTCTATTTGGCAGGAATCTGAGCTTTGGAAGGTTGACACCTGGAGGTTCTATCCTTATCCTAGTGTCCATGTGGTGGAGACTAAGTGTGGGATGAGAGTGTGTATGTTCTCTGATCAGCAGTATCCAATGTCTGCTAAGCTGCTGAAAAGATTATTGAGGAAGAAGTTGGAGATTCCTCCTAATCCAGTTGCTAATGATCTCACACATGCTGAGCAGTTGGTAGGATTGATCAAGTCTCAGCTTCTTCAACAGAAGTCTTCTACTTGATCTGGTATATCTTGTTGTATATTGTGTTTATTTTTTTTTTTTTTTAGTATTAAAAAAAAATGTACTAACTACTTGCAGATTTGTTGTATAGTAACTCTGTTGATGGTTATCAACTCACCAGATGTGACTTGTGTCCATCAAAGAGTTGGCTAGTCCAAAGGGTACAGCTTTGGTAAAGACTAATCAAATCTGTTGATGGCTGTAATGGTTTGCCAAAAATCATAGGGTACTCAACTCACCCATGCTTAATTGCTGAGAGTTGAAATGGTCATCAATTCACCATGGATCTTATTCACTGAAAATCCTAAGAGTTGACTAGCCCATGAGTATATGGCTTATGGTAAAGGCAGTGGAAATCCATATTGGTTGTCAATTCACCAAGGGTGTTTCCTTTAAGAATTGGCTAGTCCTGAGCAAACGGCTACAGGTAAAGACAACTCAAATCCGTTTATAGTTGATGATTTACTAAAAATCATATGGTTATTAGTGTACCATAGTTTTCGAACTTAAACATTTGGCTACTCCAGTAGTAATGGCTATTGGTAAAGAGACATCAAATCCATTATTTTCAATGATTCACCTCTCGGAGTTAATACACCTGGATGTGATGAGAATAGTATGAAACTAATCTGTTTTGATGTATCAATTGTCATATGTTGCTGCAAAGATATTGTGTGTCAAGCTTATTCATCATAGAGATGTTATCTTTTTGATTCTTTGCTGCTGATGTTTGAAGACAATCCTCTAGTGTGCTGTGTTTAACGATCTATCAAGAAATCTTGAACTTAACCCAGGTCAAATTCAAGATTAGGGGAGGATTGTTGGGAATTTTGCTGAGTGTGAATTCCACTGATGGTTACTGCTGAAGGGAATCTGCTGAAGACTAGATTCTGCTGATGAAGTATTACTGCTGAAGACATAGTTCAGCATGTTTAGTTTCTGCGGACTTAGTAAAACCGCGTATTATGTAATGTAGTTAGGATATGCATGAGTTATATTAGGAAAAGATAATGCATATTATTTAAAGTTTATAGAAGATACGTTTCTTGGAAAACGGTTTAAGTTAGGGTTCCTTGTCTATAAAAGGAACACAAGTTTATGTTTGATAAAACGAACGAGTTTACAAGTTTTCAATATATAATCCATAGAGGATTAAGTGTTCTTAGTATTTATTGTTTATGCTTGTATTTGTTTTCCGCATTAGAGTACAAGCTTTGGAGATTCTCTATTAGAGTGTTTGTGATTACATAGACACTGCTAACGATCAACGAGAGCTACAAGATCTATCAAGGTTAAATAGATTCAACAGGTATTACCAAGGTTTCGTCAGAAAGACACTTCTTTAGGTTTGAAACATGAAATACATCGTGTACACGGCTGAGTTCTTCCGGTAATTCCAGTCTATAAGCCACGGGACCGATCCTTTCCAGGATCTTGAAGGGTCCAATGTATCGGGGGTTTAGTTTTCCGCGCTTTCCAAAGCGGACGGTTCCTTTCCAGGGCGATACTTTCAGCATGACTTTGTCTCCAACTTGAAATTCCATTGGCTTTCTCCTTATGTTAGCGTAACTTTTCTGCCTATCCCTGCCAGCTTGTAATCGTTGTCCGATTTTAACAATCTTTTCTGTAGTATCAAGGATTAGCTCAGGCCCAGTGATCTGAGCTCCGCCAACTTCAGCCCAACAAATTGGAGACCTGCACTTTCTACCATAAAGTGCCTCGAATGGTGCCGCCTTAATACTGGCATGATAGCTGTTGTTGTATGAAAACTCGGCTAATGGCAAATGTTTATCCCATCCCTTACCGAAATCAATCACGCATGCTCGCAGCATGTCTTCCAACGTTTGTGTTGTTCTCTCACTTTGCCCATCCGTTTGTGGATGGTATGTGGTACTCATGTCTAGGCGCGTGCCTAAAACTTTCTGCAGCGATTACCAGAATTTTGAGGTAAAACGGCTATCTCTATCGGAGATAATTGAAATGAATACCCCATGTCAGGTTACAATTTCCTTCAGGTATAGATAGGCGAGTGTGTTTACCTCATCGGTCTCCCGTATAGGTAAGAAATGAGAAAATTTCATGAGTCGATCAACGATAACCCAAATTGTATCTAAACCAGCGGTGGTTTGTGGGAGTTTGGTGATAAAGTCCATTGTAATTCGTTCCCATTTCCAAAGAGGAAGGTCAGGTTGAGTAAGTAATCCATATGGTCGTTGGCATTCTGCCTTGACTCTTGAACATGTTAAGTACCTTCCGACATACTCGGTAATGTCGGCTTTCATGTTTGGCCACCAATACAGTTTCTTGAGGTCTTGGTACATTTTGTTGGCTCTAGGGTGAATGGAGTATTTGGATTTATGTGACTCGTGCATGATGAGGTCTTGAATACCTCCAAAATGCGGAATCCAACTTCTTTCTCCAAAACACAAGGTTCCGTCGGCTTGTTTCACAAAACCATTTTTACTTTCCGGCATACCATAGATCTTTTCATCAGGTCGGTTCTCTTCTTTAAGAGCCTCAGTTTGAGCCTACAAGATTTTTGCGGGTAGTGGTGAACAAATCGTCATTCCTAACGATCGTACTCGTAGGGGTTTAATACGTTCCTTCCGGCTTAAAGCATTGGCCACGACATTGGCCTTTCCGGGGTGATAACGGATTTCGCAATCATAATCACTAAGTAATTCCAACCATCTTCGTTGTCTCATGTTTAGCTCCTTTTGGTCAAAGATATGTTGTAAGCTTTTGTGATCGGTGTACACCGTACACTTCGTACCGTAGAGATAATGTCTCCCTATCTTGAGAGCAAAAACTACCGCTCCAAATTCCAAATCATGGGTCATGTAGTTTTCCTCATTCTTCTTGAGTTGTCGAGAGGCATATGCTATAACTTTGCTTTGCTGCATCAACACAACACCTAACCCGTGGTGTGATGCATCGCAATAAACCACAAACCCATCGCTACCTTCTGGTAGTGCTAGTATAAGGGCTTCACAAACCTTCTGCTTAAGGTGTTGAAAAGCCTTTTCTTGCTTCTCTCCCCATTCATACTTTTTGTCTTTTTGTGTCAGTTCCGTTAATGGTTTCACGATCTTGGAGAAATTCTCAATGAATCTCCTGTAATACCCAGCAAGTCCTAGAAATTTCCGGATTTCTGTAGGGTTGGTAGGAGATGACCACTCTTTAACAGCTTTTATCTTTGCGGGATCCACATGAATGCCCTTGCTATCAATGACCTGTCCAAGGAATTGCACGCTTGAGATCCAAAACTCACATTTTGAAAATTTTGCGTACAATTGTTCTGCCTTGAGTAGTTCAAGTATGGTTTTAAGATGTTAGGCATGTTCTTCTTGATCGCGGGAGTAGATGAGAATGTCGTCTATGAACACAATCAAGAACTTATCCAAGTATGGTTTGCATACCCGATTCATTAAGTCCATAAATACTGCTGGTGCATTGGTTAAACTGAACGGCATCACTTGAAACTCATAGTGTCCATAGCGAGTTCTAAAAGCGGTTTTCGGAATATCTTCTTCCCGAACTCTCAATTGGTGATATCCAGACCTTAAGTAAATCTTTGAGTACACACTTGACCCTTGAAGTTGATCAAATAAATCATCGATGCGTGGTAGTGGGTATCTATTCTTCACGGTCAGCTTGTTTAATTCTCGGTAATCGATGCACATCCGAAATGATCCGTCCTTCTTCTTGACAAACAATACCGGAGCTCCCCAAGGTGAGGAACTCGGGTGAATGAATCCCTTATCTGCCAGTTCTTTTAGTTGTTCAGATAGCTCTTTCATCTCGGAGGGTGCTAAACGGTATGGTGCTTTTTCCACAGGTGACGCTCCTGGCACTAAGTCTATTTGAAATTCGACTTGACGAACGGGTGGAAGACCTCTTCGGGAAACACTTCGGGAAAATCTTTCACTACAGGTACATCCTCAAGTCGCTTCTTCTTCGACTTATCCTCAGTTATTTAGGCCATAAACGCTTGACATCCGTCGTTTATGTACTTCACCGTTCTAATAAACGAGATAATTCCAAATCGGTTCTTACTTCTATCGCCTTGCACCACGAGAGTTTTTCCTTCTAGTGGTATGTGAACGGTTTTCTCATCGCAAACTATTAGGGCACAATGTTTTGATAACCAATCCATCCCAATCACNATCCGTCGTTTATGTACTTCACCGTTCTAATAAACGAGATAATTCCAAATCGGTTCTTACTTCTATCGCCTTGCACCACGAGAGTTTTTCCTTCTAGTGGTATGTGAACGGTTTTCTCATCGCAAACTATTAGGGCACAATGTTTTGATAACCAATCCATCCCAATCACGACGTCGAAACTACCAAGTTGAATTGGCATTAAGTTTATAAGAAAAGGTTGGTTCTGCAGGGTTATGGTGCAACCTAGTAGTACGGTGTTAGTGCCTACTAAGATTCCATTTGCCATTTCGATCTCATAAGTGATATTTAACTTAGTTGGGGCAATGTTTAGCAATGAAGCAAAAGTAGTATCTACGAAACTTCTATCAGCACTCGAATCAAATAAAACTTTTGCACTATGCTGATTTATTGAAAACGTACCCGTGACGACGTCAGGGTTCCTTGGTGCATCTCCATCTCCCATCACGTATGCTCTTGCACGTGCAGGGTAATCAGCATTCCTGTTAATGCATTGACTCTTGTAATGCCCCTTTTCTCCGCAACGGTGACACACTTCGCTCACAGGTTGTAAGTTTGCTCCGGTGGCTTTGCAATCAGTGGTCTTGTGCCCTATCCTTTGACATTTTCCACACTTGGCGATATAGGGGTCAGTGTGGTGCATCTTGCACTTGTTGCACAGAGGTTTGTCACCAGCATATCATGATGTAGTCACATATGCCTTGGCAGCTTCCTGCCTATGATTCTGTTTGTGGTGATGAACATTTCGGTGGTGGTGGTAGTTACAGTTGCGTTCATTACCAGTATTTCTGCTACTGCCGTGCAGGACAATCCTCCTATCATCACTCTTTCGCTTGTGGTCATTATGTCCCACAACAGACTTCCGCTTAATTTCCCGATCCAATAACCTTTGAGCTATTGTCATTGCCTCATCAAGTGTTGAGGGTTTCGAGGCGGTAACATTTCCTTCAATACTTGGAGGTAATCCTTCAATGTACTTTTCCAGAGTTTTATCCAAGTCAGTCACAACTCCTGGACACAGTACAGCTAATTCCTGGAATCGACGATTATAGGCCCTCAGTTCAACTCCTTTCACCATCAAATAGTGAAATTCATCCTCCAACTTCTTGATTTCAGACCTTGAACAGTATTTCCTAAGGATTTTCTTTTTAAATTCAACCCAAGTGATCTGATAAGCTTCTTTGGTTCCCATACTTTGTACTACAGAATTCCACCATGATTGAGCTTCATCCAAAAGGGTTCCTGTTGCATAGGTTACCTTACAGTTCTCGGGGCAACCACTTCTCATAAACACAGTTTCGGAACGTTTAAACCAACGGGCAAGAGCAGTTGCTCCTTCAGTGCCCTTGTAGTAGGTGGGTTGACAGCTCATGAAATCCTTATAGGTGCACTTTCGTGGAATGATAGTTGTTGGTTCATCAGCAGTTTCACTAGCATTGCTGGAGCGGTTCAAAGGTGTAGGTTGGTTTCCGAGTGCAGCAGCCAGACCTTCAGCAATCATTCTCCGGATATCTTCCGGAGTCAAAGGTGGAATTGATCCTGATGCTGGAGTGGGTGCTGGTGTTGGTGTTGGATTTTGTTCAGGTGAAGCAGCTGTTCTCCTTGTGCGAGGCATTTTCTATCAAGATCAACAGAAATGTAAGTTTAGTTTTCCATGCTGGAAAATCTCAAGCACAAGTTACATATCGATGATGTTGTTGTTACGTGTAATTCCTTCGTTTGTGTTTATTTTTCCCCAGGTCTTTATTTTACCACTTGGTCGTGAAATTACTATGGCATACAATGATTCATCGTCAACAAAAGCTTGGCTTGAAATTTCATACTTATATCCCCTTTTACTTGTTGTTTTTCCGAAACCATCTTTGTTAAAGTTTTCTTTCTACGTAAAGAACCATAATCTTCTTAGTTATCACAACATGTTTGAACATCATTCTCACACACTTGCACATAATATTTCGGTTGTTGGCAATATAGTCACCTCATGTTTGAATACAATTCACAACACACATGGATAAGATCATCACGACATGTTTGAATACCATTCACAACATATGTTAAAATCAACCACGGGAATGTAAATCAACATGGGAAATGTAGTAAAACCAAATACCATAATATACATTAATACTTTGTCCGTTGTTGTTCTAAAGAAACAAAAGAAACACACAAATGTCACAAGTCACTTATTAAGTTACATATTTTTTTGGCATAGTTCGTCCCATACTACATAAAACACATGATTTTTATCTTCATTCCTGGTGCCTTGCTTGCTCCTTGATCATGGCAATCTCATCCATCAGGGCTTGAATCTCCCATCTTTGGAATTCATGAACTCCCCTAATTCTTGCTTCCAGTTCTCGGAGTCGGTTCTCATAGTACTCCGGTGGTGGTACAGTTTGAATGACACGGTTTGCTGCAGTGGTTGAAGATTCTCCAGTTTCATAAACTCTAGGGGGAAAACCTGGAAGGTGAGAGGGAACATTTCCTGGGGGTGCCATCCCTCGGGAAAAAGGTGCATCCGGGAATGTTTGAGTAAGTAAGTTGAACCAAAAATCCGGCTCAACCCGTGGAGGTGAAAATGGTGGAGATGGTGGGATAGCTTCATAGTGTTCCGGTGATGATTAAAAACATCAAGGGGAGAACTTGGTGATAATCGTCGATACCTTCGATGAGGAGTATGGATATGTATCGGACCTGTAGGTGTCCTTCGGAATGGCCTCATGAAAGGCTCAGGTTCATACGGTTCAAGTATTCTAACCCTCCTTCATCAGTAAACCCGATTGAGTGGAGGTGTTGGTGGTAAAGTGGGTGGAGTTACCGTTCCTGGGTCAGGGGACCAATGCCAGGTTGACACAAGTCTCTCGTCAGCAGACGAAGAGTTGGAGTTGTCAGTTGGTGTTGTTGGGATTACCAAGGGTGTAGTGGTGACAGGTGGGATCACTGACGAAGCAGTGTTTTCAACCTCAAGTTCGGAAGAGGAGGTAGTGTGGTGTGAATGGGTAGACATGGTATTACTGTAATAACCCAATTAATAGTAACATAAGTTGCTAATCTCGCATTCAGCAAAATATTCATATAACAAGTGTAACATTTCTAATTAAACGTCATAGTTGAGTAGGCATGGAGGGCTCGCGGTGGTGTGGTGTAATAGGTCTGTTTAAAAGTGTAGTTATAGTCCAATGTTGGAAAATACATTTGGTTCTCTATAACCAGGGCTCTGATGCCAATCTGTAACACCCCCAAAATTTAGTTTATACAGCGGAAGACTTAATTGGGTGTTACGTAGAGGATCACAGTCATAATTATAGAAAACGACTCAAAGAGACGTTTTTGAGTTCTTATTATTGAATTCAAATGCAAGGATGTTCAATGTTTAATACATCACATTATTAATTGAAAATGACTGTTTGTGAATATTACACCACCGACACAAAGGTCAAATGCCCACTCCATGCCTCCTGAGCTTGCTTCAATTACCTGAGATACATGCAAAAAGTCAACAAAATTGTTGAGTGAATCTATAGCGTTTATATTTAAAGCAGATGAACACATTTTCAAGTATTTCATAAGTAAATAGTAGTTTGTTCCGTATGCATATTGCCATAAGTCTCATGAACACAACGATAACAAGTATGTGAGCCATCGCAATGACATCAACACGGTGTAAGTGATGTATGACTTTGATTAGTGAAAGGTGATCTTTTGTTATCTAGTTAGTTCTCAATTATTTACTTCTTGTATTTAATATGATTAAAATAATCATCTTTACTTAAGTTTGTGAAATTACAAATTTAGTCCTTATACTTTATAAAGTTTACATTTTTAACCTTGATGTTTATAAAAATGACATTTAAGTATCTCAGGTTTATAATTACTTCATTTATAAATTTACTTTGTCAAATTTATAGTTTTGACATTCTTTTTCCAATATTTACACTTTTAGTCCTTGTACTTTCAAAGTTGACACTTTTAGTCCTTATGAAATGTATATTTATACTTTTAGTACTTATAATATCAAATAGGTCAATAAATGACAAAAACATTTCAAAGATACTGTTTTGACACCAAGTTTACAGAATTTACAGTTTTGGTCCTTGTATTTTAGGAAGTTTGCAAATCTAGTCCTTTATATATAAAATGTTCATTTTAGGTCCTTGTAGTCTCAAATTTATACAAATGACTCAAAATAACTTATATTTACTATTTGTAACTTTAATTTTTAGAAATTACAGTTTATACCCTTAGTTTGCATACTTGACAATTTTAGTCCTTTAACTTTACATCTTTTACATTTTTAGTCCAAAATAGCATTTTAGCTTATGACTTCATTTCAAATGATTTTTCAAGTTCCCAGAAGCTTATAAAAATGATGTGAGCTTATCAGTGAGCTTATTGGAGCTTAAAGTGAATTATTTAGCTTATTAGTGTGTTAATGGGCCTAACGTGAACTGTTAGGGCCCATTGGGTCTTCTGTGGGTCCAGTGGGCTTCCAACTGGTCCTAGTGGTTCTTGGGCCTATATTGGGCCTTGCCAAAGTGAGCTGGGGTGGTCTTGGGCCGTGGAACAGGCCATAACCCATGGTGAGTTTTGATGGGCTTTAGCCCATTAAGGGTATGTTTGTGATTCTGTGAACGAACAAGGTAGCCAAGGATTGAGCTTGTGAGATAGCTTTATCAAGCTTGTGAGAGTGTAAGCTTATGGTAGCTTGTTTGCTTAGGTTCCAAAATAACAGCTTGAGCAAAAAGATGTGTATGTCGTTTGTATAGATTTTGAATAATGAGACCAAAGTAAAGTGACAAAAACCCTTGTAAAATACTTAGAATATTTTTAGGTGGTTTTCATATAGGTCTTGGTAACTTGTAAACGTGTAATATTCATGGTCTTAGGATTATGTTAAGCTCGTATAGAGTTCATTTACATATTCTTAGGTGTGTAGAGATGTGGGAGAGTGATTTTGTTAGGCTCAAACTTAACGAGACATGGGAGAATTCAAGTGAAAGAGTTGGTGGTTCATTCGAATAGAAAACATGAAATGAAATCAAAATTTAACTAAGTGTTTGAGAACACTTACTACACCTTCAAAGGTGGTGAAGTTTACGAGCTTGTGGAGGGCTTGTGAGGACTTGGGAGCTTGTGGATGGCTTGTGAAGGACTTGTGCTTCTTCTTCTTCTCGGTACAAAAGGCAACGAGCAAAGGAGAGTTTGTATGTGAGTTTTATGTGGGTTTCTTTGCATGAGAGGGAGTATACATGAGATAATGACAACTTGAGAGACAAAGAGAATATGGCAGAGGATGATGAGTAGATTAGGCCATAGGATAGGGTGATTGGCTGCAAGTTGAGAGTTCCATGTGGTGTTTGGGTTCGGTTCATGTGATGACGAGGACTTAGGGTTCTAGAAACTTGATTTAATTTCGTATAGGGTGTGAATCGACTGAGCAAAGGTTGTGGTTAGGTCTTAGGGTCTTTGTGAAGTCAAATGAATCAAGTGTGAATGAGTTTGGAGGGTGGTTGGGTCGCAGAAACAAGTAAGGGTTCGTTTGGTTTAGTAACGTGACCAAGTGACCACATAGTGATCGAGTTGTGGTCTAGGAGTGTCGAGATGAGTTATTGACTAGGTTTTAGGGTCTTGGGAGTCCCTTGGATGAATTATGGAGGTCGTGGTACACTTATGAGTTCACACGACATAAACGTGACCAAATATATATTCGTATGTGGCAAATTATTGGTTGTGAGTTCTTGAGACTTTGGAATTGTGTTTGGCCTAGATAGAAATCCTTACAATGTGTATTGATAGGTTTCCAAATGATTTGGAAGGATTCAAAGGGTCTTGAGAGTGTTGTGGCAACTTATGTGCACGTTTTTATATATATCGAGGCAAAGAAAATGAGATGGGGCTCGTTCGTGAATCATGAGAGTTGTGAGTTGTTTAGAAACACTTAGTGAGTCATTTAAGTGAGTTTGGAACACAATAGAAGCAATGGCAACTTGTTTTACACAATGTGACTTAAGTTGGGTACATTTTAGAAAACACGTGACCTCGATATGCTTTGGCCTTGGGTCACTGTTCATTTATACGTATTAGGTTGAGTTGTGAGTTGATCTCGATTCTCTTGAGTGCATAGAATGAGATGGTGTGATTTGTTTCATGTGTTGTGTGTAAGAATCGCGAAAACAAGGGCCAAACCAAACGTGTTTAGTCATTAGAATACGTATAACTTATTTGTTATGGGATTGGGCCGTTAATGGGCTTGTGAGTTCCCTTGGCCCATTTGAGGTTTAAATGTGATCCGTGTGATGTTATCGGTTAGTGTAGGCCCAATGAGGGTTGTGTGGCCTATTTGGTCACGTGGGGCCCACTTGGGTACAATGTGGGTCCTACAATGAATATTTTATTATATTTAGACGTTGTAGGGCCCACAGGGGGTGTATTTCAGTTGTGTGTGTGTTGTGGGGTCCACCAAGAGGGATGTGGGTCCCATAAATGTGTATTGTAATTCATATTTATATTGTGGGGTCTACTGAGGTAGAAATCTCATATGTGGTTGTTGTGAGTGCAAGGTGTGGCACTTGTGATTTAAACTGATCCATAGTGGTGTTGTACCTTATTGATGCGCGTGGATTGCAACACGCACTACGTTTTACCTCTCGAGGGATCTCGAGAAGCTTGCAATCCCCACCAGGCAGTGTACCTGACCGATGTAGTATAGTGTAGTGGCAAGTACCGGGGGATTGATCGTTCTCTCACAGGGAATAGTGTTCGTTAGGCTAAAGGCTACTCTAATCTAGGTCTAAGGGTGGAGGAAGATTCTTTTTTGTATTTTTTTTTGAACGTTCGAGTCCTGATCTGAAATGATCAGAAGTCATCTTTCAAGTCCGGGTTTCGTAGTGAAGTATACGAAAGCCATATTTTTGAGAAAAAGAGAGAAATGACATGTTTTAGAACACATTTTAGTGAACTCCCGTTCAAGCATATGTACATATCCATGTCATTTATGAATAACATTTCTAGAAACGTACATAATATCGATTATACGAGAGACATGTCGTGAGAAGAATATTTTTGGATTTTTGACTTTATATTTTTTTTGGATTTTCGAAATTTTCTATTTTTATGTTTTGTTTTTGTTGGTTTTTCAAATTTTGTATTTTGTTTTTCAAAAATATTTACAGCGAATCGGTTTTGAAAGAATTTTTCTAGAAGATTCGAGAAGACGTTCTAACTCCTCAGAGGTAAGGCTTCCCATGCCAATTCGTCGAACTAAATCGTCAAAGCTATCTTTTGGAAGGGCTTTAGTAAATAGATCGGTGAGTTGGTATTCCGTCTTAACGAAAAATAATTCAACAATACCCTCTTCTACGTGCTATTTGATGAAGTGGTAGCAGACTCTAATATGCTTCGTCTTTGAATGATGAACGGGATTGCAGGAGATGGCTATGGCGCTTTTTGAGTCACAATACAAAGGTATTCTGTCAAAAGTAAAGCCATAATCTGTGAGCTGTGTCCGCATCCAAAGAACTTGGGAAAAACACGCAGATAGAGACACATACTCGGCTTCCGCGGTTGAAAGTGCAGTACAATCCTGTTTCTTTGACGACCAGCTTACTAGCTTTTCACCCAAAAATTGTGCTCCACCTGATGTACTTTTTGTTGTAACTTGATCACCTGCATGGTCGGCATCTGAAAATGCTATTAGTTTAAACTCTGAATCCTTCGGATACAAAAGTCCCATGTTAATGGTTCTTCGTAGGTACCAATGAATCCCTTATCCGCCAGTTCTTTTAGTTGTTCAGATAGCTCTTTCATCTCGGAGGGTGCTAAACGGTATGGTGCTTTTGCCACAGGTGCCGGTCCTGGCCTAAGTCTATTTGAAATTCGACTTGACGAACGGGTGGAAGACCAGGTAAGTCTTCGGGAAACACTTCGGGAAAATCTTTCACTACAGGTACATCCTCAAGTCGCTTCTTCTCCGACATATCCTCAGTTATTTGAGCCATAAACACTTGACATCCGTCGTTTATGTACTTCACCGTTCTAATAAATGAGATGATTCCAAATCGGTTCTTACTTCGATTGCCTTGTACCACAAGAGTTTTGCCTTTTAGTGGTATGTGAACTGTCTTCTCATCGCAAACTATCCGGGCACGATGTTTGGATAACCAATCCATTCCAATCACAGCGTCGAAACTACCAAGTTGAATGGGCATTAAGTTTATAAGGAAAGGTTGGTTCTGCAGGGTTATGGTGCAACCTAGGAGTACAGTGTTAGTGCCTATCAAGATTCCATTGGCCATTTCGATCTCGTAAGTGATATCTAACTTAGTTGGGGCAATGTTTAGCAATGAAGCAAAA